>CALNHX010008846.1:0-56089 GCA_940337035.1 Agriotes lineatus
GGGGTGGTTACCCGCTATGTGGAGTACGGCAACTAAAATCTGTTTGGGCCCTTTTATTCGGTATATATAGGGTATGTTTTTAACAAAGTTTCGTTCGAGTTCTATGTGTAGTATCCGAGCAGCAAAATTCTAATTTTATTTAGGCGGGGGTGGTTTACCCGCTATGTGGAGTACGGCAACTAAAATCTGTTTGGGCCCTTTTATTCGGTATATATAGGGTATGTTTTTAACAAAGTTTCGTTCGAGTTCTATGTGTAGTATCCGAGCAGCAAAATTCTAATTTTATTTAGGCGGGGGTGGTTTACCCGCTATGTGGAGTACGGCAACTAAAATCTGTTTGGGCCCTTTTATTCGGTATATATAGGGTATGTTTTTAACAAAGTTTCGTTCGAGTTCTATGTGTAGTATCCGAGCAGCAAAATTCTAATTTTATTTAGGCGGGGGTGGTTTACCCGCTATGTGGAGTACGGCAACTAAAATCTGTTTGGGCCCTTTTATTCGGTATATATAGGGTATGTTTTTAGCAAAGTTTCGTTCGAGTTCTATGTGTAGTATCCGAGCTGCAAAATTGTAATTTTATTTAGGCGGGGGTGGTTTACCCGCTATGTGGAGTACGGCAACTAAAATCTGGTTTGGGCCCTTTTATCGGTATATATAGGGTATGTTTTTAGCAAAGTTTCGTTCGAGTTCTATGTGTAGTATCGAGCTGCAAAATTGTAATTTTATTTAGGCGGGGGTGGTTACCCCGCTATGTGGAGTACGGCAACTAAAATCTGTTTGGGCCCTTTTATTCGGTATATATAGGGTATGTTTTTAACAAAGTTTCGTTCGAGTTCTATGTGTAGTATCCGAGCAGCAAAATTCTAATTTTATTTAGGCGGGGGTGGTTTACCCGCTATGTGGAGTACGGCAACTAAAATCTGTTTGGGCCCTTTTATTCGGTATATATAGGGTATGTTTTTAACAAAGTTTCGTTCGAGTTCTATGTGTAGTATCCGAGCAGCAAAATTCTAATTTTATTTAGGCGGGGGTGGTTTACCCGCTATGTGGAGTACGGCAACTAAAATCTGTTTGGGCCCTTTTATTCGGTATATATAGGGTATGTTTTTAGCAAAGTTTCGTTCGAGTTCTGTGTGTAGTATCCGAGCTGCAAAATTCTAATTTTATTTAGGCGGGGGTGGTTTACCCGCTGTGTGGAGTACGGCAACTAAAATCTGTTTGGGCCCTTTTATTCGGTATATATAGGGTATGTTTTTAGCAAAGTTTCGTTCGAGTTCTATGTGTAGTATCCGAGCTGCAAAATTCTAATTTTATTTAGGCGGGGGTGGTTTACCCGCTATGTGGAGTACGGCAACTAAAATCTGTTTGGGCCCTTTTATTCGTATATATAGGGTATGTTTTTAACAAAGTTTCGTTCGAGTTCTATGTGTAGTATCCGAGCAGCAAAATTCTAATTTTATTTAGGCGGGGGTGGTTTACCCGCTATGTGGAGTACGGCAACTAAAATCTGTTTGGGCCTTTTATTCGGTATATATAGGGTATGTTTTTAGCAAAGTTTCGTTCGAGTTCTATGGTGTAGTATCCGAGCAGCAAAATTCTAATTTTATTTAGGCGGGGGTGGTTTACCCGCTATGTGGAGTACGGCAACTAAAATCTGTTTGGGCCCTTTTATTCGGTATATATAGGGTATGTTTTTAACAAAGTTTCGTTCGAGTTCTATGTGTAGTATCCGAGCAGCAAAATTCTAATTTTATTAGGCGGGGGTGGTTTACCCGCTATGTGGAGTACGGCAACTAAAATCTGTTTGGGCCCTTTTATTCGGTATATATAGGGTATGTTTTTAACAAAGTTTCGTTCGAGTTCTATGTGTAGTATCCGAGCAGCAAAATTCTAATTTTATTTAGGCGGGGGTGGTTTACCCGCTATGTGGAGTACGGCAACTAAAATCTGTTTGGGCCCTTTTATTCGGTATATATAGGGTATGTTTTTAGCAAAGTTTCGTTCGAGTTCTATGTGTAGTATCCGAGCTGCAAAATTGTAATTTTATTTAGGCGGGGGTGGTTTACCCGCTATGTGGAGTACGGCAACTAAAATCTGTTTGGGCCCTTTTATTCGGTATATATAGGGTATGTTTTTAGCAAAGTTTCGTTCGAGTTCTATGTGTAGTATCCGAGCAGCAAAATTCTAATTTTATTTAGGCGGGGGTGGTTTACCCGCTATGTGGAGTACGGCAACTAAAATCTGTTTGGGCCCTTTTATTCGGTATATATAGGGTATGTTTTTAGCAAAGTTTCGTTCGAGTTCTATGTGTAGTATCCGAGCAGCAAAATTCTAATTTTATTTAGGCGGGGGTGGTTTACCCGCTATGTGGAGTACGGCAACTAAAATCTGTTTGGGCCCTTTTATTCGGTATATATAGGGTATGTTTTTAACAAAGTTTCGTTCGAGTTCTATGTGTAGTATCCGAGCAGCAAAATTCTAATTTTATTTAGGCGGGGGTGGTTTACCCGCTATGTGGAGTACGGCAACTAAAATCTGTTTGGGCCCTTTTATTCGGTATATATAGGGTATGTTTTTAACAAAGTTTCGTTCGAGTTCTATGTGTAGTATCCGAGCAGCAAAATTCTAATTTTATTTAGGCGGGGGTGGTTTACCCGCTATGTGGAGTACGGCAACTAAAATCTGTTTGGGCCCTTTTATTCGGTATATATAGGGTATGTTTTTAGCAAAGTTTCGTTCGAGTTCTATGTGTAGTATCCGAGCTGCAAAATTGTAATTTTATTTAGGCGGGGGTGGTTTACCCGCTATGTGGAGTACGGCAACTAAAATCTGTTTGGGCCCTTTTATTCGGTATATATAGGGTATGTTTTTAGCAAAGTTTCGTTCGAGTTCTATGTGTAGTATCCGAGCTGCAAAATTGTAATTTTATTTAGGCGGGGGTGGTTTACCCGCTATGTGGAGTACGGCAACTAAAATCTGTTTGGGCCCTTTTATTCGGTATATATAGGGTATGTTTTTAACAAAGTTTCGTTCGAGTTCTATGTGTAGTATCCGAGCAGCAAAATTCTAATTTTATTTAGGCGGGGGTGGTTTACCCGCTATGTGGAGTACGGCAACTAAAATCTGTTTGGGCCCTTTTATTCGGTATATATAGGGTATGTTTTTAACAAAGTTTCGTTCGAGTTCTATGTGTAGTATCCGAGCAGCAAAATTCTAATTTTATTTAGGCGGGGGTGGTTTACCCGCTATGTGGAGTACGGCAACTAAAATCTGTTTGGGCCCTTTTATTCGGTATATATAGGGTATGTTTTTAGCAAAGTTTTGTTCGAGTTCTGTGTGTAGTATCCGAGCTGCAAAATTCTAATTTTATTTAGGCGGGGGTGGTTTACCCGCTATGTGGAGTACGGCAACTAAAATCTGTTTGGGCCCTTTTATTCGGTATATATAGGGTATGTTTTTAGCAAAGTTTCGTTCGAGTTCTATGTGTAGTATCCGAGCAGCAAAATTCTAATTTTATTTAGGCGGGGGTGGTTTACCCGCTATGTGGAGTACGGCAACTAAAATCTGTTTGGGCCCTTTTATTCGGTATATATAGGGTATGTTTTTAGCAAAGTTTTGTTCGAGTTCTGTGTGTAGTATCCGAGCTGCAAAATTCTAATTTTATTTAGGCGGGGGTGGTTTACCCGCTATGTGGAGTACGGCAACTAAAATCTGTTTGGGCCCTTTTATTCGGTATATATAGGGTATGTTTTTAGCAAAGTTTCGTTCGAGTTCTATGTGTAGTATCCGAGCAGCAAAATTCTAATTTTATTTAGGCGGGGGTGGTTTACCCGCTATGTGGAGTACGGCAACTAAAATCTGTTTGGGCCCTTTTATTCGGTATATATAGGGTATGTTTTTAACAAAGTTTCGTTCGAGTTCTATGTGTAGTATCCGAGCAGCAAAATTCTAATTTTATTTAGGCGGGGGTGGTTTACCCGCTATGTGGAGTACGGCAACTAAAATCTGTTTGGGCCCTTTTATTCGGTATATATAGGGTATGTTTTTAGCAAAGTTTCGTTCGAGTTCTATGTGTAGTATCCGAGCAGCAAAATTCTAATTTTATTTAGGCGGGGGTGGTTTACCCGCTATGTGGAGTACGGCAACTAAAATCTGTTTGGGCCCTTTTATTCGGTATATATAGGGTATGTTTTTAGCAAAGTTTTGTTCGAGTTCTGTGTGTAGTATCCGAGCTGCAAAATTGTAATTTTATTTAGGCGGGGGTGGTTTACCCGCTATGTGGAGTACGGCAACTAAAATCTGTTTGGGCCCTTTTATTCGGTATATATAGGGTATGTTTTTAACAAAGTTTCGTTCGAGTTCTATGTGTAGTATCCGAGCAGCAAAATTCTAATTTTATTTAGGCGGGGGTGGTTTACCCGCTATGTGGAGTACGGCAACTAAAATCTGTTTGGGCCCTTTTATTCGGTATATATAGGGTATGTTTTTAACAAAGTTTCGTTCGAGTTCTATGTGTAGTATCCGAGCAGCAAAATTCTAATTTTATTTAGGCGGGGGTGGTTTACCCGCTATGTGGAGTACGGCAACTAAAATCTGTTTGGGCCCTTTTATTCGGTATATATAGGGTATGTTTTTAGCAAAGTTTTGTTCGAGTTCTGTGTGTAGTATCCGAGCTGCAAAATTCTAATTTTATTTAGGCGGGGGTGGTTTACCCGCTATGTGGAGTACGGCAACTAAAATCTGTTTGGGCCCTTTTATTCGGTATATATAGGGTATGTTTTTAGCAAAGTTTCGTTCGAGTTCTATGTGTAGTATCCGAGCTGCAAAATTGTAATTTTATTTAGGCGGGGGTGGTTTACCCGCTATGTGGAGTACGGCAACTAAAATCTGTTTGGGCCCTTTTATTCGGTATATATAGGGTATGTTTTTAACAAAGTTTCGTTCGAGTTCTATGTGTAGTATCCGAGCAGCAAAATTCTAATTTTATTTAGGCGGGGGTGGTTTACCCGCTATGTGGAGTACGGCAACTAAAATCTGTTTGGGCCCTTTTATTCGGTATATATAGGGTATGTTTTTAACAAAGTTTCGTTCGAGTTCTATGTGTAGTATCCGAGCAGCAAAATTCTAATTTTATTTAGGCGGGGGTGGTTTACCCGCTATGTGGAGTACGGCAACTAAAATCTGTTTGGGCCCTTTTATTCGGTATATATAGGGTATGTTTTTAACAAAGTTTCGTTCGAGTTCTATGTGTAGTATCCGAGCAGCAAAATTCTAATTTTATTTAGGCGGGGGTGGTTTACCCGCTATGTGGAGTACGGCAACTAAAATCTGTTTGGGCCCTTTTATTTGGTATATATAGGGTATGTTGTTAGCAAAGTTTCGTTCGAGTTCTATGTGTAGTAGCCGAGCTGCAAAATTCTAATTTTATTTAGGCGGTGGTGGTTTACCCGCTATGTGGAGTACGGCAACTAAAATATGTTTGGGCCCTTTTATTCGGTATATATAGGGTATGTTTTTAGCAAAGTTTCGTTCGAGTTCTATGTGTAGTATCCGAGCAGCAAAATTATAATTTTATGTAGGCGGGGGTGGTTTACCCGCTATTTGGAGTACGGCAACTAAAATCTGTTTGGGCCCTTTTATTCGGTATATATAGGGTATGTTTTTAGCAAAGTTTCCTTCGAGTTCTATGTGTAGTATCCGAGCAGCAAAATTATAATTTTATTTAGGCGGGGGTGGTTTACCCGCTATTTGGAGTACGGCAACTAAAATCTGTTTGGGCCCTTTTATTCGGTATATATAGGGTATGTTTTTAGCAAAGTTTCGTTCGAGTTCTATGTGTAGTATCCGAGCTGCAAAATTCTAATTTTATTTAGGCGGGGGTGGTTTACCCGCTATTTGGAGTACGGCAACTAAAATCTGTTTGGGCCCTTTTATTCGGTATATATAGGGTATGTTTTTAGCAAAGTTTCGTTCGAGTTCTATGTGTAGTATCCGAGCTGCAAAATTCTAATTTTATTTAGGCGGGGGTGGTTTACCCGCTATGTGGAGTACGGCAACTAAAATCTGTTTGGGCCCTTTTATTCGGTATATATAGGGTATGTTTTTAGCAAAGTTTCGTTCGAGTTCTATGTGTAGTATCCGAGCAGCAAAATTCTAATTTTATTTAGGCGGGGGTGGTTTACCCGCTATGTGGAGTACGGCAACTAAAATCTGTTTGGGCCCTTTTATTCGGTATATATAGGGTATGTTTTTAGCAAAGTTTCGTTCGAGTTCTATGTGTAGTAGCCGAGCTGCAAAATTCTAATTTTATTTAGGCGGGGGTGGTTTACCCGCTATGTGGAGTACGGCAACTAAAATCTGTTTGGGCCCTTTTATTCGGTATATATAGGGTATGTTTTTAGCAAAGTTTCGTTCGAGTTCTATGTGTAGTATCCGAGCTGCAAAATTGTAATTTTATTTAGGCGGGGGTGGTTTACCCGCTATGTGGAGTACGGCAACTAAAATCTGTTTGGGCCCTTTTATTCGGTATATATAGGGTATGTTTTTAGCAAAGTTTCGTTCGAGTTCTATGTGTAGTATCCGAGCAGCAAAATTCTAATTTTATTTAGGCGGGGGTGGTTTACCCGCTATGTGGAGTACGGCAACTAAAATCTGTTTGGGCCCTTTTATTCGGTATATATAGGGTATGTTTTTAGCAAAGTTTCGTTCGAGTTCTATGTGTAGTATCCGAGCAGCAAAATTCTAATTTTATTTAGGCGGGGGTGGTTTACCCGCTATGTGGAGTACGGCAACTAAAATCTGTTTGGGCCCTTTTATTCGGTATATATAGGGTATGTTTTTAACAAAGTTTCGTTCGAGTTCTATGTGTAGTATCCGAGCAGCAAAATTCTAATTTTATTTAGGCGGGGGTGGTTTACCCGCTATGTGGAGTACGGCAACTAAAATCTGTTTGGGCCCTTTTATTCGGTATATATAGGGTATGTTTTTAACAAAGTTTCGTTCGAGTTCTATGTGTAGTATCCGAGCAGCAAAATTCTAATTTTATTTAGGCGGGGGTGGTTTACCCGCTATGTGGAGTACGGCAACTAAAATCTGTTTGGGCCCTTTTATTCGGTATATATAGGGTATGTTTTTAGCAAAGTTTCGTTCGAGTTCTATGTGTAGTATCCGAGCTGCAAAATTGTAATTTTATTTAGGCGGGGGTGGTTTACCCGCTATGTGGAGTACGGCAACTAAAATCTGTTTGGGCCCTTTTATTCGGTATATATAGGGTATGTTTTTAGCAAAGTTTCGTTCGAGTTCTATGTGTAGTATCCGAGCTGCAAAATTGTAATTTTATTTAGGCGGGGGTGGTTTACCCGCTATGTGGAGTACGGCAACTAAAATCTGTTTGGGCCCTTTTATTCGGTATATATAGGGTATGTTTTTAACAAAGTTTCGTTCGAGTTCTATGTGTAGTATCCGAGCAGCAAAATTCTAATTTTATTTAGGCGGGGGTGGTTTACCCGCTATGTGGAGTACGGCAACTAAAATCTGTTTGGGCCCTTTTATTCGGTATATATAGGGTATGTTTTTAACAAAGTTTCGTTCGAGTTCTATGTGTAGTATCCGAGCAGCAAAATTCTAATTTTATTTAGGCGGGGGTGGTTTACCCGCTATGTGGAGTACGGCAACTAAAATCTGTTTGGGCCCTTTTATTCGGTATATATAGGGTATGTTTTTAGCAAAGTTTTGTTCGAGTTCTGTGTGTAGTATCCGAGCTGCAAAATTCTAATTTTATTTAGGCGGGGGTGGTTTACCCGCTATGTGGAGTACGGCAACTAAAATCTGTTTGGGCCCTTTTATTCGGTATATATAGGGTATGTTTTTAGCAAAGTTTCGTTCGAGTTCTATGTGTAGTATCCGAGCAGCAAAATTCTAATTTTATTTAGGCGGGGGTGGTTTACCCGCTATGTGGAGTACGGCAACTAAAATCTGTTTGGGCCCTTTTATTCGGTATATATAGGGTATGTTTTTAACAAAGTTTCGTTCGAGTTCTATGTGTAGTATCCGAGCAGCAAAATTCTAATTTTATTTAGGCGGGGGTGGTTTACCCGCTATGTGGAGTACGGCAACTAAAATCTGTTTGGGCCCTTTTATTCGGTATATATAGGGTATGTTTTTAGCAAAGTTTCGTTCGAGTTCTATGTGTAGTATCCGAGCAGCAAAATTCTAATTTTATTTAGGCGGGGGTGGTTTACCCGCTATGTGGAGTACGGCAACTAAAATCTGTTTGGGCCCTTTTATTCGGTATATATAGGGTATGTTTTTAGCAAAGTTTTGTTCGAGTTCTGTGTGTAGTATCCGAGCTGCAAAATTGTAATTTTATTTAGGCGGGGGTGGTTTACCCGCTATGTGGAGTACGGCAACTAAAATCTGTTTGGGCCCTTTTATTCGGTATATATAGGGTATGTTTTTAACAAAGTTTCGTTCGAGTTCTATGTGTAGTATCCGAGCAGCAAAATTCTAATTTTATTTAGGCGGGGGTGGTTTACCCGCTATGTGGAGTACGGCAACTAAAATCTGTTTGGGCCCTTTTATTCGGTATATATAGGGTATGTTTTTAACAAAGTTTCGTTCGAGTTCTATGTGTAGTATCCGAGCAGCAAAATTCTAATTTTATTTAGGCGGGGGTGGTTTACCCGCTATGTGGAGTACGGCAACTAAAATCTGTTTGGGCCCTTTTATTCGGTATATATAGGGTATGTTTTTAGCAAAGTTTTGTTCGAGTTCTGTGTGTAGTATCCGAGCTGCAAAATTCTAATTTTATTTAGGCGGGGGTGGTTTACCCGCTATGTGGAGTACGGCAACTAAAATCTGTTTGGGCCCTTTTATTCGGTATATATAGGGTATGTTTTTAGCAAAGTTTCGTTCGAGTTCTATGTGTAGTATCCGAGCTGCAAAATTGTAATTTTATTTAGGCGGGGGTGGTTTACCCGCTATGTGGAGTACGGCAACTAAAATCTGTTTGGGCCCTTTTATTCGGTATATATAGGGTATGTTTTTAACAAAGTTTCGTTCGAGTTCTATGTGTAGTATCCGAGCAGCAAAATTCTAATTTTATTTAGGCGGGGGTGGTTTACCCGCTATGTGGAGTACGGCAACTAAAATCTGTTTGGGCCCTTTTATTCGGTATATATAGGGTATGTTTTTAACAAAGTTTCGTTCGAGTTCTATGTGTAGTATCCGAGCAGCAAAATTCTAATTTTATTTAGGCGGGGGTGGTTTACCCGCTATGTGGAGTACGGCAACTAAAATCTGTTTGGGCCCTTTTATTCGGTATATATAGGGTATGTTTTTAACAAAGTTTCGTTCGAGTTCTATGTGTAGTATCCGAGCAGCAAAATTCTAATTTTATTTAGGCGGGGGTGGTTTACCCGCTATGTGGAGTACGGCAACTAAAATCTGTTTGGGCCCTTTTATTTGGTATATATAGGGTATGTTGTTAGCAAAGTTTCGTTCGAGTTCTATGTGTAGTAGCCGAGCTGCAAAATTCTAATTTTATTTAGGCGGTGGTGGTTTACCCGCTATGTGGAGTACGGCAACTAAAATATGTTTGGGCCCTTTTATTCGGTATATATAGGGTATGTTTTTAGCAAAGTTTCGTTCGAGTTCTATGTGTAGTATCCGAGCAGCAAAATTATAATTTTATGTAGGCGGGGGTGGTTTACCCGCTATTTGGAGTACGGCAACTAAAATCTGTTTGGGCCCTTTTATTCGGTATATATAGGGTATGTTTTTAGCAAAGTTTCCTTCGAGTTCTATGTGTAGTATCCGAGCAGCAAAATTATAATTTTATTTAGGCGGGGGTGGTTTACCCGCTATTTGGAGTACGGCAACTAAAATCTGTTTGGGCCCTTTTATTCGGTATATATAGGGTATGTTTTTAGCAAAGTTTCGTTCGAGTTCTATGTGTAGTATCCGAGCTGCAAAATTCTAATTTTATTTAGGCGGGGGTGGTTTACCCGCTATTTGGAGTACGGCAACTAAAATCTGTTTGGGCCCTTTTATTCGGTATATATAGGGTATGTTTTTAGCAAAGTTTCGTTCGAGTTCTATGTGTAGTATCCGAGCTGCAAAATTCTAATTTTATTTAGGCGGGGGTGGTTTACCCGCTATGTGGAGTACGGCAACTAAAATCTGTTTGGGCCCTTTTATTCGGTATATATAGGGTATGTTTTTAGCAAAGTTTCGTTCGAGTTCTATGTGTAGTATCCGAGCAGCAAAATTCTAATTTTATTTAGGCGGGGGTGGTTTACCCGCTATGTGGAGTACGGCAACTAAAATCTGTTTGGGCCCTTTTATTCGGTATATATAGGGTATGTTTTTAGCAAAGTTTCGTTCGAGTTCTATGTGTAGTAGCCGAGCTGCAAAATTCTAATTTTATTTAGGCGGGGGTGGTTTACCCGCTATGTGGAGTACGGCAACTAAAATCTGTTTGGGCCCTTTTATTCGGTATATATAGGGTATGTTTTTAGCAAAGTTTCGTTCGAGTTCTATGTGTAGTATCCGAGCTGCAAAATTGTAATTTTATTTAGGCGGGGGTGGTTTACCCGCTATGTGGAGTACGGCAACTAAAATCTGTTTGGGCCCTTTTATTCGGTATATATAGGGTATGTTTTTAACAAAGTTTCGTTCGAGTTCTATGTGTAGTATCCGAGCAGCAAAATTCTAATTTTATTTAGGCGGGGGTGGTTTACCCGCTATGTGGAGTACGGCAACTAAAATCTGTTTGGGCCCTTTTATTCGGTATATATAGGGTATGTTTTTAACAAAGTTTCGTTCGAGTTCTATGTGTAGTATCCGAGCAGCAAAATTCTAATTTTATTTAGGCGGGGGTGGTTTACCCGCTATGTGGAGTACGGCAACTAAAATCTGTTTGGGCCCTTTTATTTGGTATATATAGGGTATGTTGTTAGCAAAGTTTCGTTCGAGTTCTATGTGTAGTAGCCGAGCTGCAAAATTCTAATTTTATTTAGGCGGTGGTGGTTTACCCGCTATGTGGAGTACGGCAACTAAAATATGTTTGGGCCCTTTTATTCGGTATATATAGGGTATGTTTTTAGCAAAGTTTCGTTCGAGTTCTATGTGTAGTATCCGAGCTGCAAAATTGTAATTTTATTTAGGCGGGGGTGGTTTACCCGCTATGTGGAGTACGGCAATGAAATTCGGTTTGGGCCCATTTGTTCGGTATATAGAGGGCAGGTTTTTAGCAAAGTTTCTTTCGGGGTCTATGTGTAGCATTCGAGCTGAAAAATTATTATTTATTTTGCCCGATATGTGAAGTATCTTTTTATGCGCCGCCATTTCTTTTGTGTATCACCTAAAAAGCTTTATTCGGTTCGCAAATTCCTTAATTGAGTTGAATGTGGTATTAGTTTCATTCTCTATAATTTTTTGTATATCTATGAGCTCTTCGGCAATGTTCGTCACTTTTGGCTGCTACCTTCTGGCTGCCATCTTCACACCGGTCCTAAATTTAAAGTTAATTTATCCACATTGCCATTATCTTCCATAAAATCTTAAAGCTCAGTTGTGTGATTCTTTAGTTTTAAGTCATTTTAATTATTGTTCGCAAATTTACGGTCCTGGTATTACCAAAGACACTTCTTATACGATTAATTTTTGGCATAAAAAATATAATCGCGTTTCACATAAATTAAAAGAGATACAGTGGCTTAACATGGAAAACAGGAGAGTGCCTGTCTCTATCACAGAACTATTTCTGAAAAACAGCCTATATACTTGTAGAATAAAATAACCTTTCGTACAGATGTACATAAATTGAATTTGCGTTTTAAAGGTGGAATAACACTGCCAATTCACCGAACTACAATGTACAAAGGTTGTTTTTCGTATAATATCTTTAAAGTCTATACTGCTGTGCCACATTATCTTAAAACCCTTCCTCTGTTTGTTTAAAAATAGATTTCGCCAGGTTTTGTTTTTATAGTCAGTTTACTAATTTGCTTCATTCTTGATACTATTTATTTTCTTTTGTTCATCATTGATAATTAGCCGGTTCCTACAACAGTTCATTTTTTATTTTTCTAAGTGTAGATATGATTAATGCTATTGTGCTACTGTGTTGTTCCTGCGTCTTTATAGTAAGCTAATTGCTATCAGGGGTTCGGTGGAGGATCAGAAACTGCTTTGTATTAACTGAACTGGACCCCTGTGGTTTCCACTTATTATTACAATAAATTTTGATTTCTTTCAATAATTAAATTATGTTAATGGTGTAGTAATTTATTAAGTGGAAATAAATTATTATTATTATTATTATATACAAGGTGAGCACCTTAAAAAAATTGTTTATTTTTGCTTTAACTGAGAAAATAGTAATAATTTGTACATAGCTCAGGCTTTATCATTGTCAAAAATGAGACCTAGCAGATACAGGGTAAACATCACAAGTCGGACAGAATAATATGGTGCCATTCTAACGCAGCAGAAACTCGGCTCGAAATATTCGCCTGGGGGCTCAAATTGATGTAATTCACATTTTTTGCAAATGGATGTAATTCGTGCTAGGGAAGTTCAGTGTAAACCCCTTTACAGATTTTTTCATATGGAAATGCAATCTAGGGAAACCATTAAGAACAAACATTGTCACTGCATTGCATTGTGTTGGTACATAAACTTGTGGTTATTATATTTGCAATGAGAATAGGTTTTATGTTGACTGATTGACACTGTAGTTCCGGTTATTACCTATAACTAAAATTGTTGTTAGTGCAATACCTACCAACTAGTTAAAATCAAATTATAAAATCACATTTCAAGTTTATAATAGCCAAAGTTACAATATCAAATAATGAAATGTCAACCTGTCGACATGAAGCCTAACCTCACCACAAAAATAATAAGAAATTTATGTACCAACACAATTCAACCTAGTGACAATGCTTATTGTCAATGATTTCCTTAGAATTTCGGCATTTGCATTACCATATGAACAAAAATGGACTATATCGAATTCTCCGCTGTCGATCTAAAAATAAAAACTTGTTTAACAAATTCTTTGTGTTTTATTTCTGCAACACCTACAATAGAACAATGAGTTTTAGCATCTTGTATAGAATAACGTGAAAGCCCTATGTACACATTTTTAAAAACCGTATGAAATATATCAGGGGGCAAATTGACCTCACGTCGTTCGTGGGCTCGGCTTCGGAGCCGAATATAAATTTAAAATTGTAGTTGGTCCAAAACGCCGACTGCAGATCTAGTCGGCCATTCGGTAAAATGTGGACTGTCCAAAACGCCGAAACGATAATTCGACCAAAACGCCGACTGCCATTCCGCCGACTATGTCCTAAACGCCGACTGCCATTCTGCCGACTATGTCCAAAACGCCGACTGCCATTCTGCCGACTATGTCCAAAACGCCGACTGCCAATCTGTTGACTACGTCCAAAACGCCGACTGCCATTCTGCCGACTATGTCCAAAACGCCGACTGCCAATCTGTCGACTAGGTCCAAAACGCCGACTGCCATTCTGCCGACTATGTCCAAAACGCCGACTGCCAATCTGTCGACTAGGTGCAAAACGCCGACTGCCATTCTGCCGACTATGTCCAAAACGCCGACTGCCAATCTGTCGACTAGGTCCAAAACGCCGACTGCCATTCTGCCGACTAGGTGCAAAACGCCGACTGCCATTCTGCCGACTATGTCCAAAACTCCGACTGCCAATCTGTCGACTAGGTCCAAAACGCCGACTGCCATTCTGCCGACTATGTCCAAAACGCCGACTGCCATTCTGCCGACTATGTCCAAAACGCCGACTGCCAATCTGTTGACTACGTCCAAAACGCCGACTGCCATTCTGCCGACTATGTTCAAAACGCCGACTGCCAATCTGTCGACTAGGTCCAAAACGCCGACTGCCATTCTGCCGACTATGTCCAAAACGCCGACTGCCAATCTGTCGACTAGGTGCAAAACGCCGACTGCCATTCTGCCGACTATGTCCAAAACGCCGACTGCCAATCTGTCGACTAGGTCCAAAACGCCGACTGCCATTCTGCCGACTAGGTGCAAAACGCCGACTGCCATTCTGCCGACTATGTCCAAAACGCCGACTGCCAATCTGTCGACTAGGTCCAAAACGCCGACTGCCATTCTGCCGACTAGGTGCAAAACGCCGACTGCCATTCTGCCGACTAGGTGCAAAACGCCGACTGCCATTCTGCCGACTAGGTGCAAAACGCCGACTGCCATTCTGCCGACTAGGTGCAAAACGCCGACTGCCAATCTGTCGACTAGGTCCAAAACGCCGACTGCCAATCTGCCGACTATGTCCAAAACGCCGAACGGTGCTGACCGTCGTTACATCGTTCGTGAGGTCGGAGCCGAACGCGAATCAAAATTTATATGTAGCCCAAGATGCCGACTGCACATCTAGTCGGCACTTTGGCCATTCTGCAAAATGGCCTAGAACGCTAGTACGAGCCTCGCCCAAAACGCCGACCGCGTTCGTAGTCGGCAGTTTGGCCGTTTGGCGAAATGTCTTGCAAGGTAATCGCTGTCATGACCAAAACGCCGACTGCATGTACCAGCGGCCGTAAACAGTTTTGAAATTGCATTCTTGTAGATGACGTTGCAATATGGTAGGTTTGTTTATTTGATTAACTGTTTCTCACTTCAAGACTAAAATTGTGGAAAAACAAATACGATCTGGCTTTCTGAATCTTTTTAATAGTCGCGGCAAACTTGCATATTACCTATCAGTGCTATCATTGCGGGAAAAAACTATTCATGGGTGCAATTAATTCTACACCTACCAATATGTCCACAATGTCTACTTTTGTATTTACAACTGCCCATTTAATACTTATGATGCCGTCCTCTAGTTATGATTGACGTTTTGTAGGTAAATGGGGTTATCGATAATAGATACAAAAAGGCGTTTGTGATTTAGTTAAACTTACGATAAATGAAATAATTATACAGGGTGTTTCTTAAATCGATCATGTGAATTCTGGAGGTACCAACATTGTAACGTAAAAAGAGAAATTCTCTTATAAAACACCGTTAAAAATTTGAGAAAACGGTTTGAGAGCCTCCGAATATAGCGGCATATTTTTTAAAGCAGATGAGTAACAAAAACCTTAAAGTTGTCTACTATCCATTCACAAAATTCGTGAACTGTCAAAACGGTGTCAAGTTGGTACCTTGTTTAAATTCTGTTTTGGAACTTCTGCTTGCTGATTTTGGCAGCACTGAAATTTTTTAAATAACAAAACTTGACAAGTCACAATTTCTTGTAATAAAATAATCTCCAAAATTTTTGAATTTTTGTGCATACACTTCAATTGCAATGGAACAGAAATGAAAAAGGGTTTTATTATTAAAAAGGGAAAAATAGGCTATAGTTAATTATTACATGGAAAAACTTTTGACACATGTAACATAACGTAACTTTAAATATTACTACAAATTACTAGATCCGAAGTATATTTTCAAGAAAACACTGTAATTTCCAGGTACACTCATCAAATATTTAAAAAATTTGACATTGACAGTTTACGAGTTTCTCTTGTATAAATTGATGAAACCATAGTTGCAGCATTAACAATCAGAATACGATAAAAAAATCTGGTGTGATACACGCACACAACTTCCTTTTGCAGTGATCTTATAATTATCCGAAAAAATTATATTTAATTTTTAAGCATTTGTCAAAAAATTTAAAAAATTACAAATTCTACAGAAACCGTAAAAATAGAGTTAGTTGAAAAGACAAATTATCTCTAAGGTTTTAATACGGACTGTTCTATTTAAAATTGGAGTTAATAGAAAAAAGACCCATTTTCGAGGTATTCAACTGGATCACCTATCACACATCAATACACATTAAAAATGTAATAACTATGTAACGTAAAAAACTGAAAAATCACAAGAGTAAACACCATACTTCCGGTTATGCGATTTTCTTCAAAAGCTTGTTGTCGCATCTAGATAGTAAAGAAAACTTATATACACTGCTCAAAAAAATAAAATTAAAGGAGCACCTAGTAAAAGTCGACTTAAATTGTTACACGTTTCTAAGACAATTCACACCCGTATGCACAGTCGTTCCCCAGCGACTCGCCGGCGACTCTCCGGAATTTCGCTACTCGCAGTACGAGAATTACATTTCATAATCGCTCGCGCGTCCAGAGCGTCGCCGGCGCTCCGCCGAAAACCAAAATAACGCTCGTCCATTGTTTTACCGGCGAGCGACTATGCAATGTAATTCTCGTACGGCTCGTAGCGAAACTCCGGAGAGTCGCCGGCGAGTCGCTGGCGAACGACTGTGCATACGGGTGTCAGTATTTGATTGTTGTAGGTTTTTGTTTTCAGGGATTTCATAATGGAAACACTATCACTATACCTTGGAAAATGTATAGACTCTGAATATTGTTTCAACATTTATATTGACCGTAATTTTGGAAGACTTTTAATAGGTGCTCCTTTAATTTTTTTGAACAGTGCATAGACTTTCAACGTCATACCTCTCTTCGTTTTTTTCTATTTCAATGTTTTTATGTTTGCAAGCAGCATTGACCAGAATTAGAAATGTGTGTAAGCCCTTCGGTTCTAAATACTTAATCATTTCTGGACTTATCTTGTCATGTCCAGAGGCTTTACTAACTTTTAATGTTAATATTGCTTGTTCTAATTATTTATTTTGCATGCTTTACTATTCGACTCTGATATGTTGTTGATCACTTTTCGTTGTGTCATATGCATCGCTATTAGGTTGCCCAAAGTGCTGTTTCCAACGGGCCATTATCTTCGTGTCGTTAGTTAGTAATTTTCCCGTTTTATCTTTAAGGAATGTTTTGTTTTCTGAAATTCTTTAAGACCCTACAAAAAAGCTTCTGTTCTTTTTTACTTTCTCGCATACGGTAGTATAGAGAAAGTATTGTAATCGTCAAAAAAATCGACTTCGTTAAAGTTATGTTCAATTTTCCCCCAAACTCATCTTACAAACTTTGTTTCTTAGCATTATTCACCATTTTGTTTATTTTTATTCAATGTTGTTTATAAAGCTCATAGTCTTCACTGAATTTTGTTGTGAGGTAGCTGTGCCATAACAGTTTCTTTATCTTCAACATTGATGGAATGTTACTTGATTACCAAGCTGTTTGTTTTGTCCTTGTCTTAATAGTATGGTTTTTTACACCACATACCTTTCCTGCCGCCGGTAATTTTTTTAAATAGCTTCTGTTTTATCATCATATTTAACCTAGTAAACTTCGGACACTTCTATTTCTAAAAGGAATTGGTAGCTAAGTTGTACTTCCTCATGTTTTAGTTTGCTAGACTGGATTGTTGTTACTGGTTTTATGCTTTTAACCCCCCCCCCCCTCGTATATTTTTACATATCTGATTTTTTGCTTTTCTAATCTTGATAAATGCGTTCAATTTTTGAAATTCGCTTTAAAAGTTCTGAATTTATTCGATTTTTCATTAAAAAACACTTGCTTTCTATGACACACTGGGTATGTATGGATGAGATATGGTGAATTTAGAAAATAAGGCCCGGTTTTACAAACCAAGGATAAATTTATCCGGGGAATGAATACTCTAGAAACGATTGCTATAACAAAGGCAACTATGACAATTATAACTCGGAGAGCTTACTCTGGGTATATAGATACGTACTTGCATTGTAGAACCGGCCCTAAACCATCTATTATTTTGATATAGGACATGTGGGCCGTAGAAAATATTAAATGAAACGCTAAAGACTGCTAAGCAATAAAAAATGAAGTTACGGCCCTTCAAAATTTTAAAAGTTACGTGTCACAGTAAAGTAACCCAACAACGGGTAGCGGAAAAAAGTCACAAAATTAAAGCCCCAGTAAAAAAATCACTCGGAAAAAAAATGACACCAGAAAGAGTCACCGGAAAAAAGTCCCTCGGGAATGAATCACTCGGAAAGGTCACCGAAAGTAAAGTCACCGGAAAAAAAGTCACTCGGAAAGAAAGTTACTCGGAAAAAAGTCACCGGAAACAAAACCACTGGAGAAAAAGTTTTCGAAACACACAAGAAACGCCGTCGCCGTGTTTATGATTTTTAAAAATCCCTTCCATTTTTACTTCCCTCGACTAAAAGACCAAGAAAGTATTGTAATCGTGAAAAATCGCTATCGGAGATTTCTTCAGATCTTCACGTTTTAAGGTTCCTAGATGATGAAAAACATGTTTTTTCAATTCCGCCGTCTGTCTTTCCGTCTGCCTGTTGGCGATATAGCGTTAAACTATTTCTTAGAGGAAGACGATATTTTGCATATCATAAACAAAATGAGGCAAGAACTGGCCGTGGATACTACAAAGATATTGCAAAATGAAGCTGATATACCAACTATCACGAAAGGGTTTCGGCAATATGAGTATTTACAAGCCAGGTTACAATCTCTGTGCCAGGAAACACCCAAGGAACCCAAAATATTCCCGCTTCCCCAAAGAATAAATTTAGATAACTAATTGTTTTCTTACTTATATTACTTACAGTATTGTATGTAGTATGTAGATTTTATAAATGGTATAAAATAAAATAAAATATTGTTATTGCACAACTTATTAATTTTTATCCTTTCCGGAGGCTCTTTTTCCTGGTAACCGTTTTTCGTGGGTTTCTTCTTGATGTTTTTTTTCCGGTGACTTTCTTTCCAATGACTTTTATTCCGGGTGACTTTATTTGCGGTGGCAACACAGATAGTCTATCGCATCGTCAAGTGATACTCCAAAAAGTTTTGGGTATAAGCGTATTCCACAAATCAAGTGCCCCGTGATTATTTGAATAAGTGTCGGCAAGCCCAAATACTAGTGGTATTTAAAAATATCAGAGCATATGATATAATAAACGTTTAATGAAAATATTCAGTTTCGTTGACTTAGCATTTTAAAATAAATGAACGATTAAAAATAAAAATTAAATGTTTTTATTGAAACTGTATATCTGAACTTAATTTTTAAATGCCATATTTTTCTTTTTAGAAATAAAGGTAGTTTATTCCTGACATTTTAGATTAATTCTATTTCCCGCCAAACCGTAAACAATTGAAAAATATATTCCTAAAACTAATTTTAAATGATGCACAAACTTTTTGAGAAATCAATAATGAAACGGTTTTTCCATTTGTTGCAAATTTTTCGGAAGACGCTGTATACGAAAATTTTACAGATCTACTTGTTGATTCATTATTTATGTGAGATTTCAATATACCTATAAGTGCATTTCAAAATCACCCTGTATATGCGTCTTCTTAAGAGTGGCACATTTTTTATAATACTTATAGAACTTAAAATATTTGAATTTCAAATGGCAAAGTGTTAATCTTTTACTAATTATAATATCAAGCCCGTTAATGGGTATTTTATCATTTTTCTAAAATAAAATGAATTAATGAAAAACGCAGAGTAACATTTGAAAGAATACTCTATTCTCGTTATCAAAGTATTGTACTTTTTTTATGTATGCAGTCAAGATATGTAAGTTCTCGTTACAGGACAAAAAACCCCTCGACAAAAGACCCCGAACATAAGACCCCCGGACAAAAAACCCCCGGAATAAAAACCCCCGGATAAAAAAACCCCGGACTAAAAACCCCCCGGATGAAAAACCCCCGGATTAAAAACACCCACGATAAAGAAAACACTCGCACATTATGTGGGGTCCGTGGGCGATTATTATTATTATTGAAAATAAGTTATTAATTATAATTATCATTCATTACTGATACAAGAATGCATAAAAAATGAGACATGTAAAGTGGGGCATTTATTTAATATAATACACATACAGAAAATTCACAACCTAATGTTACTATTTACGGCAATTAAAAAGTTTTCTAAATCACGTTCGCCTTGTGAATGCGTAATCCGTTGCTGTCGAAATGCAAAACGTTGCCTAATTTAACAACTTTTCAATGCTAATATTTCAAAAACTATTCGTCCAAGACCAAATGATAATTATAATTTTTGGTTCAATTTTTGACATACAATTGCGTGCTGTAAATATTCTCCGCACGTTTTAATACACCCTGTATAATCTTTGCTCTTGGAATACTTGTTTCAGGCGGGTTTGCAAAATTTTATATGTCGATCTTTTATTCTTCAGAGAAAGCCAATTTAGTTTAGTCTCGCCAATTTCCAATTATTAATTACCATTGCAAGAATCCATTTGCAATTTTTAGAAAATAGTAATCACCTGCCTTCTTATTGGACAACTATGATTACTACTGATAACAAAAGCTATAATACAAAGATACCTGCTAATGTATTTTGTATTAAATAAATGCCCTACTTTTTACATGTGTAATTTTGATCTGTCTTCTTGCATCAGTGGTAATTGTAATTAATAACTCATTATTATTATTATGAAAAATAATAATCTCCCACGGACCCCACATGATTTGAGGGTATTTTCTTTGGGAATTTTTAGTCCGGGGTTTTTTTAGCCGGGGGGTTTTCGGTCCAGGGGTTTTTTATCCGGGGGGTTTTTAGTCCGGGGGTTTTTTGTCCGGGGGTCTTATGTCCAGGGTTTATTGTTCAGGGTTTTTTGTCCTAGATTCCCTTTATTACTGCGTGATGCGGCATTGGGTTCATTTAATTTTGATACCGGAACCAATTCCATATGGCTAAGTTTTTGATAGTCGTTCATAAATGACTATAATTTGTTATAGTAAGGAATTTCGATTTAATTTAGTCTTTAAAATTGAAAATTGCCTACTAGCCATTTTCTTTGTTAAGCCGATTAGCCAATATTGGGGGGATTAATTTTGAACATCAGTTTTATTACCTGCTGGCACCGTTTCCTCGAAAAGTGTTTGCAAAATGTGCTTCACGTTGTACTTTTCATGGAAAACTTCAGAAAGGCTGAAGATTTTTCTATTTCCCCGAATTTTTGAATTAACTTACTTAACAACAAATTGTTTTCTCAAATTTTTAACGGTCTTTTATAAAAAAATTACGATTCTGAGGCAAAAAACTTTAAACGAGTGTTTAAACCTCTTTCTACGTTACAATGTTGGTACCTCCAGAATTTACATGATCGACTTAAGAAACACCCTGTATAAGTATTTCATTTGTCGGAAGTTTAACTAAATCACAAACGCCTTTTTGTATCTATTTTCGATAACCTCATTTATCTACAAAACGTCAATCATAACTAGAGAACGGCATCATAAGTATTAAATGGGCTGTTATAAATACTAAAGTATTTGGTAGGTGTAGAATTAATTGCACCCATGAATAGTTTTTTCCTGTAATGAATCAGCACTGATAGGTACTATGCAAGTTTGCCGCGACTATTAATAAGATTCAGAAAGCCAGATCGTATTTGTTTTTCCACAATTTTAGTCTTGAAGTGTGAAACAGTTAATCAAATAAACAAACCTACCATATTGCAACGTCATCTACAAGAATGCAATTTCAAAACTGTTTACAGCCGCTGGTACATGCAGTCGGCGTTTGGTTGTCACAGCGATTACCTTGCCAAGACATTTCGCCGAACGGCCAAACTGACGACTCCGAACGCTGTCGGCGTTTTGGGCGAGGCTCGTACTAGCGTTCTAGGTCATTTTGCAGAATGGCCAAAGTGCCGAATAGATGTGCAGTCGGCATCTTGGGCTAAATATAAATTTTGATTCGCGTTCGGCTCTGACGCTCACCTCACGAACGATGTGACAACGATCAGCGCCGTTCGGCGTTTTGGATACGGTCGGCAGAATGGCAGTCGGCGTTTTGGACGTAGTCGGCGGAATAGCAGTCGACGTTTTGGTCGAATTATCGGTTTGGCGTTTTGGATAGTCCACATTTTACCGAATGGCCAAAGTGCCGACTAGATCTGCAGTCGGCGTTTTGGACCAAATACAATTTTAGATTTATATTTGGCTCCGACGCCTAGCCCACGAGCGATGTGAGGTCAGTTGCCGTCGTTCGGCGTTTTGGGCCTAGTCGGCGGTATGGCAGTCGGTGTTTTGGACGAATTTCAACGCATGAAAGCGATCCTGCTCGAATGCCAGCGACTGTATTTTTTTTTTTTATTTGTAAATCGATGTATTTCGCGCAAAGAAAATTCTGCGTAAACTCTTTTAAACATCTGTTTACCTCCCTCGTCTAAAAGACGAAGTAAGTAATGTAATCGTAAAAAATCACCGTACGAGATTTCCTCAGATCTTCATGTTTCAGGATCCCTAGATGACGAAAAACATGTATCTTAATTCTGTATGGATATCTCTCCGCTTGTCTGTCTCTCCATCTGCCTGCCATTCAGTCTGTCTGTCAGTCTTTTGGCTGTGCAGCTCAAAAACTACTTGTTGTAAGAAGACGATACTTTGCATGCGGAATACAGGGTGCGTACTTTATTTATATGTTATCTATTTTCGTTTTAACGTAGACATCGACACAAATTGTAATTTGCACATTTCTTAGGGTTTTACCCTTAAGAAAAATGAAACCCAATAGGTGCATAGTAAATATCTTTAAATGATAAAAGTATCTAGCGATTACGTGTTCCTTATATAGAGCCATAAGCAACTAACCGCTCTTCAAGCAAGGTCTAGCGGTGACAGTGGCATAACAATCGAATTGGGCTGTCAGCAACTGCATTTTGTTTTATTCGCAACTTGATGTAATTCGCGGGAGGAAAGTTCCGTGTAAATCACTTTACATTTTTTTTATGAAATGGGAAGGCTACATACATTCCAATTATTTGAAGTCCCTAGGTCCCGGATGGTGTAACTTGAACAAGCGTCCACGTACGTTTAGTAGAGTTAAGCAACGCTCTTTCTTGTCAGAACTTAGATGGGAGTTTCACGGCTGCTTCTCCCGGCGCCTCGTGGTAGAGCTGCCACGGAAATAGTTGGTCGCGGATGTCATAATAACATCATGACAGTCGTTAGTGGGGTTGGAAGTCCCTATAAAATGTACAGCGACTCCGATAATTGGCCTAACGGCTGTTGGCTGAGTACAAGATAAAATAAAATAAAACCACTACTAAAAGTAGGCCTTTTACCGCTAGCTTGTTTCACTAAAAGTGACGTTTTAAAGTTTAGCGTGGTTAAATAAATCAGCTGTTTACTTTAAGCGCATGTGTGGTATAAAGTGTGAAGTGAGATTATACGTAAAACTACCATTTCGAACTGGAAGTGAAGTTGTGAAGTTATTCTAGTTACTTCTTGCGTTACAGGTAAAGTGTTTTTGAAATAATTAAAGCGTTATGTAATGAATACAGTCAGATGTGTAGTATTAATAATTACCTTTCGTAACTGACCTTGACAGTACTGGCTCCGCAAACATTCGCCCGCGCGCCAAAGCGAGTTATATATATAGAAACTGCTTAGTTATAATAGATACGCTTTATCTGCTTCCTGTTGATTACTATTATCAATGCTTATATGCAACTTTGCGAGTCTGCATTCTCGCCTTTTCATGATATGTTATTTAGTCTTAAGCCGAATGTACTAGTTAATAGATCGTTCTACTTAAGCTCCGCTTTTCTGTGTATGAAAGAAAACAATAAAGTTTTTTTCGATTTGAGCGTTACCAAACTTATCACTGGCGCAGTCGTTCGTATGTTCAGAAAGGGCACTAAACAAATTTTCGAACATTAAAATTTGTAGTGTGCACTTCGAACTTTCTGGACATTGAAGCTACCGAAACCAACAATCCCTGGGAGATCCTGAACACTTGGTGGAAGATAAACATCGCGGAAGCCAAACGGAAGGAAACCCGCCCTGCCTGGAAGCAGTCGATTCCCTCATCAAGGACAAACATCGCCAACGGTGAGCATCGCTGATTCCTGCAACTTGCAGTCTATCGCAGACACCTGGCTATCGGAGCCCCCTGACTATCGGAGTCACCTAGAAGATGCAGTTCTACGCATCGTAAGTAATTTTTAAAAGTTTGCAAGTGAAAGTGCAACGATTTGCTTTTTATTAAATCATTTAAACCCTACTAATATTTTTAGCTTTAAGCAATTATTTTTAAGATTGGGTAAGTGCAAAACGAGATGAGGTACTGGCGTACACGATAGGTGTGCTTAATAATTCAGCCAACCGACTTTGCACTTATGCGTAGGTACCCTGAATTAGGATAATTTTAAGGCCCTACTAACGTAATAAATTCCCATTTAAAACAAAGTGCAACGCTCTACGTAAGAGTAGCTCAAAATCCGAATACGTATGAATAGCTCAGATTCTGATTCGTCAGAATTCGAAAACGAACAAATAGAACAAATAATAAACCCTATTAGACGTATTGAAATTAATTTGCGACCATCAATTTTAAACATGTCTCTAGAAAATCAAAGTGGCGTACAACAAGCCCCTCAACAACCAATTTTAGTAAATTATCCTCCAGGATTTCATATGTCAATACTAAACGAAATCCCACGATATGACGGCAATCCTATTGAACTCAGTGAGTACATCCGAGCCGTAGAAGACATTTTTGGCCAATTTTATCAGACAAACGACGCTAACGCGTATATCAATAAACTTCTTTTATCTGCTGCCCGAAACAGACTAAAAGGATCAGCCTTAGAAGTAGTCACCGGACAAACAATTCTATCATGGAACGACCTAAAAACCATTTTAATCGAAAATTTCGGAGATCAACGTTCAGAATTAAATTTAGTTATCGATATGACAAGACTTAGGCAAAATTTCAAGGAACATCCTGTTGATTTTTACAACAGATGTCGCTCTTTATTAGCAATTTTAAATTCCAAGATATCCCTTTCAACTGATGCACAGGATATTAAAGATTATCGCATAACCAACGCGAAAGCTTTAGCATTAAAATCATTTACTGGTGGACTTATGGATCCGCTTGGACCTTTCATAAGATCACGAGCCCCCCGTACACTAGAAAATGCCTTAACTATTGTTAAAGAAGAATTGGATGTTAGATATTTCCAAAATTCGCAAAATAAACCTCAAATTTTATTACAACAACCAACAAAAACCGTTCATAAACCTCACTTTTCGACCCAGAACTCTCAACCTTCGCACTCACGTGCCCAGCAAAATTATTTTCCACGATTTCAACCTGTTACAGGTGTAGTAACGCAATTAAACCCTAATCAATCTCCAACTCAATTTTCTGGCTACCAAAGATCAACTTTATCGAATCGTAATGTATTCGCACCAAAGAAAAATATTCAACCGACACATAAACCTGAACCCATGGAAACCTCAACGATCCAGAAGCGCCCAGCTTCACAGCAAATAGGAAACTTTAAAAGCCAAAGACCATTTAACCAATTTCACCCTCCTTTCAATCGAACTTTCCAGAACCAAAACAATTTCCAACAGAAAAACAATTCCCCACATTTTCCATCTCAGCAATTGCATAACATGAATGCTGAATTCCAACAAGATCCTCACGAATTACTTAACCACTCAGACGAATTTGACAATTTTCAAATACAAAACGACAACAACTTTGAAACAGATTTTCCTCACTATCAGAGTGCCGATGAAGAAAATTATGACAACGAAGACCCTGACGAACTTATAAATTTTCGTTAAAGGCCTCGGTAGAAAACTTCTCTATAAACCCTAAATCAAACCTACCATTTATAATAATTCCACAAACCAACGAAAAACTCTTAATTGACACTGGATCATCAAAAACAATAATATCCCCAGAATTTGTTTTTAAAAAATTTCCCCGATTCTGTTTATCAACACAACTTTGAAATTACAACCTCTCATGGCACCTCTAAACATAATCTAGTCGCCGACATTCCTTTACCTACACTTTTTCGAAAACATGGCAACCATCAAGTTTACCTTTATAATTTTCACGACGAATATGTAGGCCTCATAGGATCAGACCTATTGGCCACCCTTCCAGCTAACATTGACTACAAATGGATGCATATACAAACCGAAAATACTACCGTACCATTCTTTTATAACCCATCCATAACAAAACAACAACGACAAAAACGAAATGAATGTAACTTCTTAAAATTTAAAAATCCTGAAAATATTCTGTACCAAAAAACAATTTTACCCCGTACCGAAACGACTATTAGATTACCAGCCATTGGACAAAATGGAAATAAATTATGTCCAAAAATAAAAATTTCTGACACTCTAACTATACCCCCCGCTATAGTACATTTACACAACAATTGGTTTACAACAACTATATTAAATGTGTCCGAAAAAGAACAAGCCATATACATAGACACCCCTTTATATTTAGAAGAATTTGAAATTCAAGACACTGAAACGATATCAGTTAATAACCACAATTTTTCCTTTAGTAACGAAAACACCGCGACCTAAAAAAATCAAATTTTGGAACAAAATTTAAAAACAAACCTAGGTTTAGATCAGTGGTCGCCAACCTGTCGATCGCGAGCTACCGGTAGCTCGCGGGGCAATTCTGGTAGCTCTCACAACGAAAATACAAAATCAGAGAAGCTTCCTAAAATTCCACAAAAAAATCTAATTGTCATAATATTAAACATAAACAGCGGCAACGTTGCGGCGAGCGATCTGCCGCTGACGCCATCAAGCTAGAATCGGCTAGAATCGGCTAGAACCGACCAGCCGGACCAGTGCGTTAGTGTTCGAGAACGATCTGGATTGCTTTGAACGGGATAAATACGCACGGCGCGGCGACATTGCGCTTAGTTTAAAACTGAACGCGTAACCAACGTCCAGCGGTTGGGTTAGTAGTGAACAACAAAAAATAATATTATGGCAAGCAGTTGTAAGAAGGTAAAGACATACCACTTTCATTCGGAATGGGAAGAACAATACTTTTTTACAGAAGTTAAAGATAAAAATGTGTGTTTGTTATGTAATACTTCGGTCTCCGTTGCTAAAAAAGGAAATATTGAGAGACATCATAAAACTGTACATTCTAATTTTGAAAAATCATTCCCACTACATTCTGCCGCCAGAAAGGAGAAACTGAAACAGTTAAAAAAGCAGTTAATTGGACAACAATCAATATTTTTAAGAACAATCGACAAAAATAAGGCTGCAACTGAAGCATCGTACCGTGTGTCCCAGATAATTGCACAAAAAAAGAAACCTTATGAAGACGGGGAAATGATAAAACAGGCGTTTTTAGAAGCTGCTGACTCGTTATTTGCCAACTTTAGAAACAAAGACGAGATAGTTTCAGCTATAAAATCTATGCAACTTTCTGCTAATACAGTGATGAGACGTGTAGAAGTAATGAGCAATGATATTTTTTTACAGTTAAGAACTGACTTAGATAACTGTGTTTATTTTTCACTTCAACTGGATGAATCAACAGATGTCGTTGACACTGTCCAGATGGCCGTGTTCGTCAGGATGGTTTTTAGTGATTTTACGATTAAAAGAGATCTTTTGAAGTTTATTCCACTGAAAGGACACACTACTGGACAGGAGTTGTTTTCTCATTTAAAAAATATTATTTCTTCCGAGAAAATTCCAATATCGAAAATGGTAGGCTTGACAACCGATGGCGCTCCAGCTATGGTGGGTTTTGATAAGGGTCTGGTAGCGTTATGTCGTAAAGATGAAACTTTTCCGCAATTTCTCTCTTACCACTGCATTATCCATCAGGAAGCATTATGTGGAAATTTCCTGAAACTAAACAACGTTATGAAACTGGTGGTAAAAATTGTGAACAAGATTAGAGCTCAAGCGTTACAAAGAAGATTATTCAAAACCTTGGCCGATGAAGTTGACTGTCAATACGGGGACCTACTCCTTCACTCTGAAGTCCGATGGTTAAGTAGAGGACGGGTGCTGAAACGTTTTAATGATGTCCTATCTGGCATAGTTCAATTTTTCAAAAAACGCGATGAACCGACTCCGGAACTAGAAAATTCAATCTGGCTTAGAGATTTTGGTTTTCTCGTGGACATTACCGAGAAATTAAACGAACTTAATTTGCAGCTTCAGGGGAGAGACAAAGAACTAGCAGAAATGATTTCTGATATATAAGCATTTATCAAAAAGCTGGAGTTTTGGGAACAAAACCTAATTAACAGCGATACAAAGCATTTTCCTATTCTTTCAGAAAAAATATCTCAAAATCCATTAGAACCCTATGACAGCAAATATCATGTAGAAATAGTTTCTACCCTGAAGAATAACTTCAAAAATCGTTTTAAGGATTTCAACGAAATGGCTTTAGTAGCGCAGTTTGTTGTTTCACCCTTTATGGAAATTGATATCCAACAGTTTGCAACTTGTGTTATGCAGAACTTTGGCGAAGACATCGCTGCAACAGAAATGGAAGTAATTGATTTTCAAAATGATTTAGCCTTAAAATCGTTAGTCTCAAGTACCAAATGTATCTGGCCTATTGTAAGTAAAGACAAATATTCAGTTCTATGCCGTGTTGCCTTGAAAGTGAAAGCATTATTCAGTTCAACCTATTTGTGTGAATCTTCTTTTTCCAATATGAAGTTTATTAAGAACAAATATCGCAATCGACTTACAGATGAACATTTGGATAATTGTATTCGAATGGCTGTATCAAATTATACTGCAAACATTAAAAAAATTATCGATGAGTCTGAGTGTCAGCCTTCTCATTGAACGTGCTTTTTTATTTTTCAATGTTTATGTTCATGATAGTGCGTTACTTTTTTGTTGTTATTATTAACTATTTTTAAATCTTACGTGACATGCCGTTGTGGCTGGATAAAAGTTTGTGTTTATTTTTCAAACAACTTCATTTGGTAGGTAGGAATGTAGTTATTAGTAGTACTTATGTATTATGTATTACCAGTTAAATAAATAGTAAAATAAATACATATAATGATAAATTAACTGTGGATTATTTCATTTACGTTGCGTTACGTGGCTTCCGTGTGGGTAGCTCGCTGTTTATTCCAAAATTAACAAGTAGCTCAACACATTGAAGAGGTTGGCGACCACTGGTTTAGATCATTTAAACGAAGAAGAACAAACACTCCTGAAAAACCTTTGTTTTGAATACAAAGACATTTTCTATACTCCGGAATTACCCTTGACCTGTACTAATTTGACTCAACATCATATTCGAACGAAAACTAACAACCCCATTTTCACTAAATCTTATAGATACCCACATTGTTATAGAGCCGAAGTTAAAACACAGATAAATAAAATGTTAAAAGAAGATATCATAGAACCGTCAGAATCACCTTACAATTTTCCCATTTGAGTGGTACCCAAGAAAAAAGATGCCTCCGGCAAACAAAAATTCCGTATAGTAATTGATTATAGGAAATTAAATGCCGAAACCATTGAAGATAAACACCCTCTCCCAAACATAGAAACTGTACTCGATACTTTAGGACGAGCACAATATTTCTCGACCCTAGACCTCGCGAGCGGTTTTCACCAAATTAAAATCAAACCAAAAGACCGAGAGAAGACGGCCTTTTCAACCGAAGAAGGCCATTACCAATTCAAAAGAATGCCTTTTGGCCTAAAAAACGCATCAGCAGCCTTCCAAAGAACCATTAATACTGCCCTACTAGGACTAACACCCCAGCAATGTCTTGTATACCTAGATAATGTTATAATATTTTCGACTTCCCTACAAGAACATGTAAATAGATTGAAAAACGTATTTCAAAGATGCCGTAACACAAACCTAAAAATTCAACTCGACAAGTCAGAATTTTTGCATAAATCAATAAATTACTTAGGTCATGTTATTACCCCCGACGGAATTAAACCAAATCCCGACAAAATTCATGCTATCACGAAATTTCCTCTCCCCAAAACTCGTACAGAAATTAAATCATTTCTTGGACTTTTCGGTTATTATAGAAAATTTGTAAAAGACTTTGCTAAACTAACAAAATTTTTAACAATCTGCTTGAAGAAAGATCACAAAATTGTTCATTCACAAGACTTCATTGATTCCTTCAACCACTTGAAAACGTTATTAATTAATGAACCAATTTTAGCCTATCCAGATTTCGAAAAACCTTTCGAATTAACAACGGACGCCTCTAAAGTTGCTCTTGGAGCCGTTCTTTCTCAAAACTCTAAACCGATATGTTTCGCTTCAAGAACATTGAACGAGACAGAACAAAAATACAGCACGATTGAACGTGAATTACTGGCTATTGTTTGGGCTACCAAAAATTTTCGACCTTATTTATTTTGCACAAAATTTGTACTATACACCGACCACAGACCTCTCATATGGCTCAAGAACCTAAAGGAACCTAACTCAAAACTAACTAGGTGGTCACTTAAATTAGAAGAGTATAATTTCGATATTCGATACCTACCAGGTAAATCTAACAAAGTCGCAGACGCCCTTTCCAGAATCCAAATATATCCAATGTCCTTGACCAACTCAAGTAATGAACCGAGACTTGATACCCCTGAACCAACATATGACAACATAAGTATTTTACCCGAACGAGCAGATTCCCCTAACCTAGAAGACTTTATGACAGTTCCGACGTTCACATTGCCCCCCGAAATTTCTCAACCTTCAAAAACACCTGAACAAAATGTTGACAATAATTCCCTACCAGACACAGTACACGCACAAGCTAGCTCTTCGCCCGTCATAGGTATTTCCGAAAAACCACTTCAACACTTTAAAAATCAGATTGAATTCATCTCAGCTAACATGCCCAGAGAAATCAAAATCACAACTTTTGATAATAACAAACACATTTCAGTATTTATTAATGAATCAAACATAAGAGATAAATTTAACCAGCTATTGATTGAACATTGCCAACCAAAAACTAATTATTATTGTTATTTTTCATCAGACCAATTATATGACGCATTTTCTCGATACATTAATGACATAACTAATGAAAATATACCAAAATTTCACAGATGTATGACACAAGTAATATACATCACTAACCTTGACGATCGATTAGCACAAATACAATTATACCACGAAGGAAAAACCAATCACCGCGGAATTAAGGAGACACTCGAACACCTACAAAGGAAATATTATTGGTCATCCATACAAAAAGATATTAAAAACTACATAGACAATTGTGTTACCTGTAAAATCCAAAAATATAACCGACATCCTATTGATCAACCCCTAAATTTGACCCCCACAAACAACCGTTCTTTTTATTCCATACACATGGACATATTTCAAATTAACAATAAGAAATTTCTTACTCTCATAGATCCATTTTCAAAATTTGCACAAGCTTACCACCTTCAATCTAGCAATCTTGTAGATATTGTGGACCGACTATTTAATTTTATTACGACATATCCTATGCCTCAATTAATCATAGCAGACAATGAATTTAATAAACAACCTCTGAAAGATTTCTTAAATTTTCACAAAATTCAATTTCACGCTACTACCCCACGTCATCATAACTCAAACTCACCCGTCGAAAGACTCCACTCCACTCTAATCGAACAATATCGATTATTTGAAGATAAAGTTCCTGAACATCAAAAAATGCAATATGCCATTTTGGCCTACAACAGTACAATTCACTCTAACCTAAGAATGACCCCTAACGAAATAGTTTTTGGACACACAGAAAACAGAAACCCATTTGACCGAACCTTTCTAACCGACTATGTCAATGACCATAAAAATAAGATGAAAAAGATATACCAAAATCTAGCAGGTATCCAACTACAATCAAAATCTAATCGAAATTCGCGGATTAATGTCAAAAAGAAAGACCAAAAGTTTACAATAGGAGACCTAGTCTACGTGAAAGCAAATAACAGAAGCAAAAACAAACCCCGTTTTATTGGCCCTTACAAAATCCAACAAGTTTTAGAACATGACATATATATTTTAATTTATGAAAAAAATCAATCCACTTTAAAAAGACACGCTAACGAGTTACAACCTTTCACAGGACAATCTACACCATTATCGCATTCACCTGGTCCGTCAAATCCGACGTAACCATCGAAACCCTGACAGACAATCCAGGCCTTTATCCCTTAGTGAAAGGCACAGCAATCCTAAAAGACAGTGAGTGGACATTAGTGAAAACTCTTGACTATTCCCCTCTTTTACAAAATTATATCTATCTAAAATCCAACATAGAACAGACTATTACGACCCTTCAAGGACGTAATTATCGTATATACTATCCAACAGGAAATTATAATACCCCTGACAATCAATTATTAATCCTTGATCAGTACCTGAAGAAATCCGATTTATTGATCAGACAACTCTTTCCCGAAATACAAATCACCCGTTCCAAACGCGAACTACTAGACGGTATCGGAACAGTGATTAAATTCTTCACAGGAAACCTTGACGCAAAAGACGGAAGAAGATATGACGAGACTATCGAAAAATTAACCAATACCACAGATTTACAGAAAACCATCCTAGAGGAACAGACAGAAATTCTCAATAATTCTATAGCTACATTTAATGATAATATTCAAAAATTATCCGAAAACCAGAAAACAATTGCGCAGAACTTACAAAGTTTCATTTTGGAAATCGAAACTAACAACGGCAAAATCCTAAATACTTTGTCGACTTTTACTACCCTCGTTGAAACTATAGAAGCCCTCCAACTTTTCATAAATGTTTTTATGGAACTTGAGACATCATTAACATTCGCACAAAATCAACAAATCCATCTCTCTTTAATCGATGACAACAATCTTCTAACTTCGTTACTTGAAATCCCGAAGTACCTTAATAAAATACAAAGCAAAACCTTACAATTACCTTACCCTGTTGAACCGTCAACCCTACACTTGTATGAGAGTTTAATCAAAATCAAAGCTTATCAGACTAAAAGCAGTTTCACATTTATCTACGAGATACCACTCGTGCAAAAATCGATAAATTACCAATTTATTAATTTGATACCTATTCCTGCTTATTACAGAGATCAACTCTTTCACATGACATTACCCACTTTTAACTCAATACTGTTTTCAAAAGAATATAGTATCCCTATGGAATCTCAATATTGTTCAATAATATCTAACAACCAATATTTCTGTCAAAAGGAAAATCATTATTTCATACCCAACAGTAAATTGTGTGAAACGCAACTTCTTAGCTTTAATCCAAATCAAACTTGTAAACCGTTTACGTTTCTCTTATCTCACTCTAAATTGATTAAACTTACAAAAAATACTTGGATCTTTAGTTCACCTAGCGAAGTTATTTGTGAAATTCAATGCGATAATGTTCAATACCATAAAACTCTCGTTAACACCCAGTTAATTCAAATAACACCGGATTGTTCGGCAATCATAAATTACAACGATGTTTTATTCACTTTCGAATCATCCTCAAGAATTTCAGTAAATCAATTAACAACAACCATTGGTAGACTAAAAACCAATACAATTAATAACAGCATAAAAATAAACAGTTCGTTAGACTTATCCTATGTGGACGTAAACTCATTAAAAATGAACAATTAAAATTGAGTTATCACAAGGAAAGACTACAACAAGGTGATTCTTCACCTATATATAATTATTATAGCATAAGTTCCATTATTATTATAATCCTATTTGTATTAATCATTATTTGTCTTTTTATATATGCCTATTTTAAACGCCATATCTTAATCAATAAAATAATCGCAAATTTACAAAATATAAATACTCCTACTCAGACTGTAGAATTTATTACAATGTAAAGTATGAACAGCATATAATTAATCATTGAAAATCAATTTTCCAAATATGCTTTTCAAACTGGCAAAGGATGAGTTATATATATAGAAACTGCTTAGTTATAATAGATACGCTTTATCTGCTTCTTGTTGATTACTATTATCAATGCTTATATGCAACTTTGCGAGTCTGCATTCTCGCCTTTTCATGATATGTTATTTAGTCTTACGCCGAATGTACTAGTTAATAGATCGTTCTACTTAAGCTCCGCTTTTCTGTGTATGAAAGAAAACAATAAAGTTTTTTTTTCGATTTGGGCATTACCAAACTTATCACTAGCGTACTGTTTATTATGACATAAATTAGAAGTGTCGTAGATGCAAACCTTTGTTAAATCGATATTTATGGATTAATAACAGTAACATTAAGGTCGTAAATAAAATATTGTGTGCAAGGGGTGCTAAAAGTCGTTTATGCACGAGACATGTTATGAAACTCAGCCTTCGGCTTCGTTTCATAGTTTTCATGTGCCGTGCATAAACGTCAACTTTTAGCACTTGTTGCATAAATAGCTATTCTTAGAAGACATATGCTTATAAATATATAGCTTAGTTTTCCAATTATACATACACTAATTTAATAATAGACGTTGTGTGATAATGCAACCATAATTGATTTACAAAATCGTACGGGAGAATGATTTATAGTACAACTTGTGTTTTTTCTTAAGCTGGGAATTGTATGTTTTTGGTTGCGGACGATATGTGCAGCAAATTGTTAAACAATTTGTTACTTTCTGATTAAGTTTTGGTTGCATTCATCTTGACTTACGTTTCACTACAAGGTAGCATTGTCAGATTTTTTTAAATTGAAATTTTATTTTTAAATATGATATTTGAGGTTCACAGGTTATTAATTATTGAAATCTGAAATAAAAACGTTTTTTAATAATTAAATAGGTAAGCAATTAGAGATTTCCTCATATATTATGTACCGGGTGGCCAATTAAGAAGGGCACTCGGCCCTATCTCAAAAAGTAATTGTCGTAAAGACTTGGGGTAAAAAGATTTATGACTAAAGCGGCCAAGACAAAATGTTGGAAATTTCTAGAATGGCCGCCAGGGGGCGTAATCGCATTCTTGAATTTTAAATCCCGTTTTTTGAGAAATATTCTTATATTACAGATAGATAAAATGGACACCGTTTTAAAGCTGAGATAAATTTTATTCTTTTTCGTTAAATGCTTTTTGCTCTATCTCTTACGGGAAAGTGGTGGGGGGTGTCCGAACATTTTCGGAAATAAATGTCAATAATTTCAAAATGGCTGAACGGATTTTGTCAAACTTAGAATCGTTGAAAAGGGCTTTTCTTAGGCCATCAACGTTGTCTTGAGCGGATTGATTTAGATTACTTGCCTCGCCGGTAGAGGGCGTTTTGCGACAACACTACAAATGAAATGGATTTTCTAAAAAAAATTAAATGCAACGATATCACTTTTATTGCAACAAAAGATAGCCAAATAAAGGTCTAACACGTTAGTGAAAACCGCATTTCGATATTTCATTCCTAACCTAAAATATCAGTAAAAGAAGTTAAAACTCGAAATAATGTCGCATCTTTGAGTATACCTGCCATTATTAAATCCTAATTATCGTTCTTTTAGCAAAATTTATATAAATTTACTCTTAAAATACCAACATTATATTTAAAATGCCAATAACAATTAATACTCATTCAATATGATTGAATATTGCCCTTCTGTCCACACGAAATTCGAAATTTTTAATATCCAAGTGTGGTTTGGAAAACAAAATAGCAAAAATTGTAATGGTGGTGTTTAAGTGTCAAACATATTAAGATTGAAGCTATTTATAATGTATTTTGGTGGCCTTATTTGTAAAATTGCGTTTTCCACCTGTTGAAGTGTTTGATATGTTTCGTGTTTATTTTCAAAACAATGAAACCCCAACTGTTTCTGTTAGAATCTATGCGATGGAGTATCCTGATAGGCGCGTGTGGACAGAAGGGCAATATTCAATCATATTGAGTGAGTATTAATTATTATGAACATTTTAAATATAATGTTGGTATTTTAAATGTAAATTTATATATTTTTTGCTAAAAGAACGATAATTAGGATTTAATGGCAGGTATATTATTTCGAGTTTTACTTTTTTTACTGATATTTTAGGTTAGGAATGAAATATCGAAATGCGGTTTTCACTAGCATGTTAGACCCTTATTTGGCTATCTTTTGCTGCAATAAAAGTGATATCGTTGCATTTATTTTTTTGAGAAAATCCATTTCATTTGTAGTGTTGTCGCAAAACGCCCTCTAGCGGCGACACAAGTAATGTAAATCAAGCCGCTCAAGGCAGCGTTGGTATCCTAAGAAAAGCCCTTTTCAACGACTCCAAGTTTGACAAAATGCGTTCAGCCATTTTGAAATTATTGACATTTATTTCCGAAAATGTTCGGACACCCCCCACCACTTTCCCTTAAGAGATAGAGCAAAAAGCATTTGACGAAAAAGAATCAAATTTATCTCAGCTTTAAAACTGTGTCCATTTTAGCTATCTGTAATATAAGAATATTTCTCAAAAAACGGGATTTAAAATTCAAGAATTCGATTACGCCCCCTGGCGGCCATTCTAGAAACTTAGAAATAATTTCCAACATTTTGTCTTGGCCGCTTTAGTCATAAATCTTTTTACCCCAAGTCTTTACGACAATTACTTTTTGAGATAGGGCCGAGTGCCCTTCTTAATTGGCCACCGGGTACATGTGCATTTTTAGGTTTGAAGTTCATTTTCTGTGTAACCAAAGACGTTTAAAAGTTAATTAGATGACAATTAGACAGTCAGATTTTAACAGCTGTCATGGCTGAGTAATTTTAATTACTAGCGTTTTGATAAGTAAAAAACAAAACTGAACAAAACTAAAAATTCGAAATGGAGTCTTATTTGCTATCAATATTCAGTAAACTTATAATTTCAACTTTAAACAATTAAAATCATTGAGGGATCCGTATTAAATAGAAAACGCAATCGGCATGAATATATCAAGAAGTAATTGGGATTTAATTTTCAAGTCAGTCTCATATTTTAAAGTATCTAATAGCCTATTACAATTACTAAACTAAGTATACAACCATAAAATTAAACCCACGAGAGGAAAAAGGATTGAAATATTTCGTAATCTGCGAGATAGTTGAAATAACGAAGATTTCTTGTTTAACTTAGTGTAAGGAAAAATAATAACAGATTTTAATATGTAATAGTATATTATGATACGAGTTTTATAAGACGCATTTTGTAGCACGCACAGATTTAGGGTACGACGAGCGAAGCGAGGAGTGCCCTAAAGGAGTAAGTGCTACAAAATGCCTTATAAACGAGGTATCATACAGTATTTTATCTACTTTGCCACTTTTTAAGCAAAAAAATGAAAATTTTTAGTATTTTTATTATAGCATCGCTTTGTGTCTATTACGATACGCAAACGCGTATCGTAATAGCCTCAGTACGAACGCAAAGTAGATAAACAAATTTTACTAACTGAAGAAGATACCAGGTGTCGAAATATATTGCTATGATGACATTTTAGTAGCCTCATATGTAAACTAATAATTATGAATAATGTATAACATAACCAACAATACAGATATTTATTGTAAAACATCTAAAAGATGAATAATTTAGATTTCAGATTAGTCATAAATGGGAAACATTGCAAATAATTGACAGTAGGATGTTTTTAGAAGGTATCGCGTAAGACGCGGACGCGGACGCGTCAAAAGCGGACGCGTCAAAAGCGGACGCGTCAAAAGCGGACGCGTACTTAAATCACGACAAAAGCGGACACCTCAGTTTATTTCATGAGTCATAGCACCACGTCTGCGACATTAGCGGACACCTATTATAATATTGCAATTTAATGGACGTATTTATGATTTATAGACAGTATAATTTCTGTTGCTGGTCCACTTCAATCGTTGAGCAGATTATAATATATAAAAATGAATGTTGATCTTTGTTGGTTCCGTATGCGTTCCTATACCATTCATCCGATTACGATGAAACATTGGTGAGTTGTACGCATGCCCGCGAAGGTTCTTGAATTAGTACAATCATTGTTTTCGGTGTATGGGAATTGACAGAATTGAATTGAGTCAATACCAACAACGACATTTTATTTCGTGTGGGACATAACAAGTGGTGTTGATTGTGAAATTCCAATTGCCGGTCGATATTAGATAATAGATATCACAAGCACTTTCTTTGCTTTTTCCTAATGAATTTGTAATAGTCGTCACAAAGCACTACTTTCGCTGTCAAATCAATTGTGCCAAAGAAACGACAAGCGATTGGTCGATCTACAACCAAAGCAGGAAAGAAAAGGGCATCATGAGCTTCCGAAACAGACGGGCAACGGGAAGCAAGACTGGAAACCGTTTGACTACGCTCTGCTCGATGAAGGCGAACACTGCACTCTGACTTATATCTTGGTGCATTCCATTACGATGCTAATTATAATTACAGTCTTCATCCAAGTGTGGTTATTGAAATCTATACACAGTGCGTAAATTAATTATGGGAGCGGTGGTATTATTTGAATACGCCCATAGATAGAACTCTGAAATTTGGTATAAAAGTAAAACATACGGTTTTCTACTAATATTGGTGGTTCCAATTTTTTATCGATCGTTACGACTGCAGCACGGCCAACTTGATTATTTTTTTAAATGGAAATGTGGGTCGAAAGTACCATCATTAGAAAGCTGTTTTTGTGTAGAATTCAACAATGTAGCACTTGATATGGAAGTTTTGAAAAATAACTTCACTATGCCAAATTAAACTATGAGAATATTACTTTCAACGGCTTGCTAGATATGCTAAAAATTTAGTTGGCGGTGAATGCTTTGTTTTGTTTTTCAATTTTAAACAGTATGTTTATGAATTATACCCATTTAACCAATGTATTAGAATTTACATACTTCCGCATAACTACGTCTTCTATCACCATACCCTAACATCATGAAAATCTCCATTCTCTCCTTTTCTGTAAGATTTTCCATGGTACTTTCTCACTAACTACGCAAATTCAAACAACACTTATCATTTTTGACGTTCAGTATTTGTTAAACAACAGTGGCATTGTTTCGTTTTCAGCGCTTACTATCGGTTTCAGTTATCTAATAAATTTTTATCTACAACCTTTAATTTGGGATAGTGAAGGTATTTTTCAAAACTGGCACAACAAGTGCTGCATCGTTGGATTCTACACAACAACAGCTTTCTAATGATGGTACTTTCGACCCCCATTTCAATTTTAAAAAATAATCAAGTTGGCCGTGCGGCAGTCGTAACGATTGATAAAAAAATTGGAACCACGAATATTAGTAGAAAACCGTATGTTTTACTTCTATGCCAAATGTCAGAGTTCTATCTATGGCCTTATTCAAATAATACCACCGTTTCCATACTTAATTTACGCACTGGATATACAGGGTGTTTCATTAATAATTGGAAATATTTTAACTGTAGAATCCTGGGCTTAAAATATTAATATTTAACCCAAATCACTTAGATAAAATGTGGCTCCTTACTGAGATATAGGGTGTTTTATTAAAAAATTTTAAATTGATTTTTCCCCATTACTTTAAAACTTTTTGACGTATCCGTATCATATTTGGCAGGAAGTGTCGACAATGTAAACCATGCTAAATTATGTTAAATAAACGTTTCTGGCTAGTACCAGAGGCGTACCACAGGAGCAAGTGGGTGGTTGACCCTTCTCAAATTCTACGCCACTGGCGGAATTGCCATTTTAGCACAATTTTTCGATTCTCCAATACTTTCTATGTAAATAACATATTCTTCCTTCGTCACGATAACGTCATTATTTTTCGAGATATTTAAAGTTAAACATAAAGCTGAACAGTTATTTTGATTTTAATGTGTATTAATTATGTCGGTGTTTTTTGTCATAAGATTGCATTTATTACGCAAATGAAACTTTAATCCGTATTAACAAAAAAACATAATGTCATTTATTGAAATTTCTTGAAACTAATACATAGATGCATTCAATATAAAAACAATGTATGTATCTATGTATTCGTTTCAATAAATGTCAATAAATAACATAATGTTTTTTTGTTAATACGGATTAAAGTTTCATTTGCGTAATAAATGCAATCTTATGACAAAAAACACTGACATAATTAATACACATTAAAATCAAAATAACTGTTCAGCTTTATGTTTAACTTTAAATATCTCGAAAAATAATGACGTTATCGTGACGAAGAAAGAGTATGTTATTTACATAGAAAGTATTGAAAAATCGAAAAATTGTGCTAAAATGGCAATTTCGCCAGTGGCGTAGAATTTGGGAAGGGTCAACCACTCACTTGCCCCTGTAGTACGCCTCTGGTAGTAGCCAGAAACGTTTATTTAACATACTTTACCATGGTTTATAGTGTCTACACTTCCTGCCAAATATGATACGGATACGTCAAATAGTTTTAAAGTAATGGAGAAAAATCATTTTAAAATTTTTAAATAAAACACCCTATATTTCAGTAAGGAGCCACATTTTATCGAACTGATTTGGGTTAAATATTAATATTTTAAGCCCAGGATTCTACAGTTCAAATATTTCCAATTATTAATGAAACACCCTGTATAAATGAATGTTAATTTTGTTTGTCCCGATTGCGATGAAACTTTGGTGAGTTGTTGTGCGCACGCCCGCGAAGGTTTCTAAACAACCATTTTACAATAGGTCGATATATTTCGATGAATTGTATTTATAGTCGGATTTGTCATATTCAGAACATATGTTAGTTACGTGAAAAGAAATATTTTTACAAAAAATAGATCCGGTAGGTGGCCTTGGAGTCTAGATATTTACGGAAATGTGTATTTATTATCTGATTTGGCTTATATTCAGAAGTTGTGTACAAAAACAAATTATTTTAGGGCAGAACAAATTTTGCTGGGTCAGCTAGTGTTGAAATAACAAAAAGAAGGCTAGCTGCAAAGATCCTTAAAAAATAGTCTATATGGGCCCACAAATAGTAAAAAATCCAACGTATCCTTGTTCACAAACTACTCTAAAAACACGGATCAAATCATGGGTGGCTTGTAAGTATTCACTAGTCACCAAAAAACATAACCATCACACAGACCCTTGTTTGAATTCACAATGTGGTAGGCACATTAAGCCAAAAAATGCTGAACACTTATCTAAAAAGACGACGCGTTCTAAACAGACATTTAATTATAATAATGACAATATTGATCAGGTAACAGTCAGGATTCTGAACATTTTGTCTAACTTTTCAAAATTTCAATTGGTTACCGTTTAAAAGTTTTCCTTGTTCAACGCGCTTTTCTGGACACTCGGTATAGATACAATTATACGATGGTTATTTGTTTTCAACCTCCGATTCAGTAGAAATAAAAAATAAGAATAAATATGAAACATTTATTGTAGAGACAATTTAAATTTATTTCTCAGCTACATTTCTACATAATCGCCATTTCGGTGAAGGCACCTAACATACCGTGGCACGAGTTTCCCTATGCCTTTCTCAAGGGGGGGGGGGGTTGCCTCCTGGTTACTCAGTCAATCGTTCACGTTGGTTTTCAGCTCATTTTTTAAAGTGTCTGCACCATTTTCGCAAACAGCCGTTGCTCATAAACTGTACTCATCTGACGATGAATTTCGGCTACCACATTATGCCATTCAGCCAGAAGAAGGCAAGTTACGGCTCGTCAAGTGTGAACTGCTCGCCGTACGCCGTAATTCACTGTCTTCTGACTAAAGCAAATTCATTGTCAGATGAATACAGTTTATGAGCGACTGCTATGTGGAAGAAAGGTGCAAGAGGTTTAGATAACGAGCTGAAAGCCAACATAAACGGTAGACTGAGTGACCAAGTACGTTCTTTGAGGAGGTGATACAACTACTAGTGCTATGGTATGAGAAGTGCTGGAATGGAAATGGTGATTACATAAAAATGTAGCTGAGAAATGTTCTTACATTATCTATACCAGTGGTCGCCAACCTCTTCAATGTGTTGAGCTACTTGTTAATTTTGGAATAAACAGCGAGCTACCCACACGGAAGCCACGTAACGCAACGTAAATGAAATAATCCACAGTTAATTTATCATTATATGTATTTATTTTACTATTTATTTAACTGGTAATACATAATACATAGGTACTAATAATAACTACATTCCTACCTACCAAATGAAGTTGTTTGAAAAATAAACACAAACTTTTATCCAGCCACAACGGCATGTCACGTAAGATTTAAAAATAGTTAATAATAACAACAAAAAAGTAACGCACTATCATGAACATAAACATTGAAAAATAAAAAAGCACGTTCAATGAGAAGGCTGACACTCAGACTCATCGATAATTTTTTTAATGTTTGCAGTATAATTTGATACAGCCATTCGAATACAATTATCCAAATGTTCATCTGTAAGTCGATTGCGATATTTGTTCTTAATAAACTTCATATTGGAAAAAGAAGATTCACACAAATAGGTTGAACTGAATAATGCTTTCACTTTCAAGGCAACACGGCATAGAACTGAATATTTGTCTTTACTTACAATAGGCCAGATACATTTGGTACTTGAGACTAACGATTTTAAGGCTAAATCATTTTGAAAATCAATTACTTCCATTTCTGTTGCAGCGATGTCTTCGCCAAAGTTCTGCATAACACAAGTTGCAAACTGTTGGATATCAATTTCCATAAAGGGTGAAACAACAAACTGCGCTACTAAAGCCATTTCGTTGAAATCCTTAAAACGATTTTTGAAGTTATTCTTCAGGGTAGAAACTATTTCTACATGATATTTGCTGTCATAGGGTTCTAATGGATTTTGAGATATTTTTTCTGAAAGAATAAGAAAATGCTTGGCATCGCTGTTAATTAGGTTTTGTTCCCAAAACTCCAGCTTTTTGATAAATGCTTTTATATCAGAAATCATTTCTGCTAGTTCTTTGTCTCTCCCCTGAAGCTGCAAATTAAGTTCGTTTAATTTCACGGTAATGTCCACGAGAAAACCAAAATCTCTAAGCCAGATTGAATTTTCTAGTTCCGGAGTCGGTTCATCGCGTTTTTTGAAAAATTGAACTATGCCAGATAGGACATCATTAAAACGTTTCAGCACCCGTCCTCTACTTAACCATCGGACTTCAGAGTGAAGGAGTAGGTCCCCGTATTGACAGTCAACTTCATCGGCCAAGGTTTTGAATAATCTTCTTTGTAACGCTTGAGCTCTAATCTTGTTCACAATTTTTACCACCAGTTTCATAACGTTGTTTAGTTTCAGGAAATTTCCACATAATGCTTCCTGATGGATAATGCAGTGGTAAGAGAGAAATTGCGGAAAAGTTTCATCTTTACGACATAACGCCACCAGACCCTTATCAAAACCCACCATAGCTGGAGCGCCATCGGTTGTCAAGCCTACCATTTTCGATATTGGAATTTTCTCGGAAGAAATAATATTTTTTAAATGAGAAAACAACTCCTGTCCAGTAGTGTGTCCTTTCAGTGGAATAAACTTCAAAAGATCTTCTTTAATCGTAAAATCACTAAAAACCATCCTGACGAACACGGCCATCTGGACAGTGTCAACGACATCTGTTGATTCATCCAGTTGAAGTGAAAAATAAACACAGTTATCTAAGTCAGTTCTTAACTGTAAAAAAATATCATTGCTCATTACTTCTACACGTCTCATCACTGTATTAGCAGAAAGTTGCATAGATTTTATAGCTGAAACTATCTCGTCTTTGTTTCTAAAGTTGGCAAATAACGAGTCAGCAGCTTCTAAAAACGCCTGTTTTATCATTTCCCCGTCTTCATAAGGTTTCTTTTTTTGTGCAATTATCTGGGACACACGGTACGATGCTTCAGTTGCAGCCTTATTTTTGTCGATTGTTCTTAAAAATATTGATTGTTGTCCAATTAACTGCTTTTTTAACTGTTTCAGTTTCTCCTTTCTGGCGGCAGAATGTAGTGGGAATGATTTTTCAAAATTAGAATGTACAGTTTTATGATGTCTCTCAATATTTCCTTTTTTAGCAACGGAGACCGAAGTATTACATAACAAACACACATTTTTATCTTTAACTTCTGTAAAAAAGTATTGTTCTTCCCATTCCGAATGAAAGTGGTATGTCTTTACCTTCTTACAACTGCTTGCCATAATATTATTTTTTGTTGTTCACTACTAACCCAACCGCTGGACGTTGGTTACGCGTTCAGTTTTAAACTAAGCGCAATGTCGCCGCGCCGTGCGTATTTATCCCGTTCAAAGCAATCCAGATCGTTCTCGAACACTAACGCACTGGTCCGGCTGGTCGGTTCTAGCCGATTCTAGCCGATTCTAGCTTGATGGCGTCAGCGGCAGATCGCTCGCCGCAACGTTGCCGCTGTTTATGTTTAATATTATGACAATTAGATTTTTTTGTGGAATTTTAGGAAGCTTCTCTGATTTTGTATTTTTTAAATTAAAATCGTTGTGAGAGCTACCAGAATTGCCCCCGCGAGCTACCGGTAGCTCGCGATCGACAGGTTGGCGACCACTGATCTATACAATCAATGTTTACTATTCATTCTTTTTTTAAGTCTTACTGAATCGGAGGTTAATAAACATAGCTTTACTATATTTTTGATTAAGTAAGAAAACAATCTCTTTAATGGCGTCGCCGTTAATTATAACATTTATTAATTGATAAAAATGTGGGTTACTCTATATCTTGAAAACAAGAAAACATAGAAACTTTACAGTAAACTTAATACCTAATAACTAAGATTAAGCTAAAACATTTGTGTTAGTTTTTAGAGATAGAAATTACAAGATTTTGAAACTTTTAAAATTAAAAATTTAAATAATTAAAAATGTTGCTTCTTCTACCGAACTACACTAAAAATGGTACTATGGTCAAAGTCCTACTAGAATTTTTCTGAAACTAAAGTGTACCAACTCTAACAAGGAATATTTTTCTTATACTCATCGAAGTAACATAGGACCGTTGTACATATTTTTTAATTTTAGCTCTCTTCGCAAATTCAGCCTCATTTACGAGATATTTAAGGACATTTTCCTCATCCTCATAATAACATTGCAGGGTTCTGCAAACGCGAGCCCTATTCCATAGCTTCTGCACTGCACAAGTAATGCTTTGTTGATTTGGTTGATAAACACTAGAAGTCGTCCTAGATCCCGTTTTGAATTTTTGCGCCCAGTCATATTTTCCGGGGCGTATATTTTCCTGCAATGTATGGTTCAATCTTGGGCAATAAATGTAGCTTACATGTGGAGGAGAAACATGGTAAAAGACGTGCGAGGCAGGCATTACCTTGCTGGGCTCCTGAAGCAGTTCCCCAAAGGATATTGAAGCGAACGCTTGTCACGCCGTGTGATACTGTATTCGGTGTAGGGGTGATAACCTTATCAACGGTGAAACGGGGAAAAGTGGTCGTGAGCCTTCCTGCTGAAAGTTGTCGTTTCTGAAAGCCTTGTAGAAGTGACCAAGTCGCCGTCGTAGTACCTACCTCCCTTATTTCTAATTTTTGAGGATATGAAACCTGCAGCCTTTCTTAAGAATCAACCCAGTTGTTTTTTAGATGCCGTTTCTGAAAGTTTTATCTTTATTTCGTCTAAACCAGCTCTCGACTCGATCAGCAGGTTAGCTAAAAGGGGTTCTTCTAGCGTCGTGCGACGGACCGGTGGCGGCGGTGCTCCAGTAAGCCAGTAGCAGCGCTGCTAAATATTTAATTAAGGTACTGTGATTGATATTCGTCGCTAATCTTGGTGTCATAGTTTACGGTGCTGCAGACAAATAAACAGCCAATGGCACTTTATGAAAGAACATTATATAGTTACGCAACTTCTTCTTAATTTTAGTCCTGTTCGCGTAACTCACGTTTAACCCCTGTTTGGAAGTCACTATTATCTTTTAGCAGCGTATAAACCCCCATATTTTAGATAGGTAAAAAATTAACATTTTTAAGGTTCAGTGTGTGTTCATTATATCATATACTGTAACATTTCACCCCCTTACTAAGGGTGACAAAGTTACTGGCTTAGGTTAAGCTCAAGTCGGAGATATTTTGGTCCCCTCAGATATACATTTAATTAACAAACAAACACCAGGATACTACCTTAAATAGTTTTATTTTGTTGATCTATATTTACAAACGTAGGGCTTATTCGAAAATTAAACCGCAATGTATATTATACAGAAATTATAATTTATTTGGGAGTCCCTGCTCTTCGAATCCCTGAAGTTGCGGTAACCATTCTTACGCCCGTGTATTAAAGCCGAAACTGGCCCGTCGAACGCTTTCTTTCGCGACTCGCTTGTCTCTCGACGTTTTGGTATGCAATTCTCAGCGAAGATTGGATGCGCCGGCTCTCTCATTCTCGAACTGTCAGTCTAGCCGGAATGTTTATGTCGCTGTAATGACAGAAAAAAATTAGATTATTTCCCGTGTTTCTTACCCTGGGAACGCGACTACAATGGTAACCGAGGTTCCCGGGAAATTTTTTCGCGGCCGTGGATTTTGTACGGCGGGCGGAATTCGGCCCGCGAAAGCCAATAGCCTTCCGGCGGAATGACCTCCAGGTTTACGTGGGGAATCTTGTTCCTGGCAATGTTCACCAGGGAACCGCTTGCTTTTGGCTGGTTGCGGGCGGCTTTCTACGTCTCGGAGAACCTTCAGGTAGGTCGATAGCTGTAATCCGAACAATTAGTGAATGTCTAACTGGCCGCGAAGTTCGTGGCTCGAAATTTCGCTATGACTATTAAGGGCTGAATTTAGAAATATTAAATCAGGGCTCGGGCACTCTGTTACAAGTCACCAAGTCGAAACTGAATTTGGAACGGATCTTACAGGATACTTAAACCAGGACTCGGGCACTCTATTACAAGTCACCAAGTTAAAACTGATTTTGGAACGGATCTTACAGGATAATTAAACCAGGACTCGGTCACTCTATTGCGTCACCAAGTCGAACCTGATTTCGAAACGGGCATTCAGGATAATTTCCAGGAGAGAACACCGGTAAAAGAATCTCTCGGACGGGACAAAAACAGGAACAGGAATCAGAATGGGAATCGTAATTCTAATCTCTCGAAATTATATCCTCAAAATGAGCGCTGCAACTGCTTTTATATGTTTCGTGTCGTTTTAAGTCGCCATTTCTGATATCCTTCGGTTAGGGGAAGCGGCGCGAGGATCGACTTTTGGTGACTACGGCGCAGCTCGCAGGTGTGTGCACGTTATCTCTTCTTCGGACGTCGGCAAGTTGCAACCCGCGATAACGCTTGACTGGGCGATGCATAAATTAAATACATTGTTTAATGTTTAATTATAATTTACGCGGAAGCTAGCGTTACAATACTGACAGTCAAATTCAATATAAGTAGATCAACTTAATCTTTGCTTTTCTTTTATGGTGTTTGGATGCGGCGTCCCATTGTATGTTTTTATGTTTTATTTGTGTAAGGTATGCTAGCTGCTTACAAAAACTTAATAACAAGGTAGGCTCGTGGATAGACGAGCCTAGACGTCGCACACAGCTATCACCTATCCAAATTACTCTTCCTCATTTCAGATTTTCAAAGAGCAGCTTTTAAAATATTTCTAAAAGCCTGTGGCGCCCCCTTCCATTTGTATGTCCAACAATCAATAACTAATTTAACAGCATATGGCCTTAATTTACTTCCTGTTACTGGGACTGATGGAGCAGAGTTAGGGCCAATTTTGCTTGTGTATCGTCAAAATGGAGTACCGCGTGGCACAGTGGCAAGGGCGGCAGGCTTGCAATAGGCGAGTCCTCGGTTCGAATCCTTGAGTAGGCGGGATTTTTCCGCAGTTTATTGAATCGGTATCGGGCGCGATCGCCATTCGCCGTTGGGATAGAATTAACGTCGCTCTTCCCAGAAGACTGACCTATGGGAAAGAGTAACCTAACCACACACAATACACGGTATATACGATATATACATATGCTGTGACCTGTAATTGGTTTCATGTAACTGTTAGTCGCAGCTTAAGTAAATAAAATAAAAATTGCCTTTTTGAATTTACTCATTAAAGCAGCCGCCACCTGCGGGGTGATTTCAGTGTCGTAAATACGAATTAAGCCTGAAGCAGATCAGTATTTTTTAAAACCTCGCAGAAATCGAAAACCGAACTTGTGAGCCATGGACCAGTGTCAGAACGCAGACTAGTTCTTATAACTATAATAATAAAAAATGTAACCTGCAAAACACAACCTACATAAAATATGTTCTTTCAAAAGTAAATATCCTTGTGATAAATGAAGTTGTAAAAGGTTTCACTTTTTGATTTAAAGTATGCATCTTCATCATTTCTACTTGTTCAGATATGAAAATGTTACTCTATATTCGACCATACGGGAAAGGAGTAGCTTAGTGTTTATACTCGGATACATTATACAGTGCGTAAATTAAGTATGGAAACGGTGGTATTATTTGAATACGACCATCGGTAGAACTCTGAAATTTGGTATTGAAGTAAAACATACGGCTTTCTTCTAATATTCGTGGTTCCATTTTTTTTATCGATCGTTACGACTGCAGCACGGCCAACTTGATTATTTTTTTAAATTGGAATGGGGGGTCGAAAGTACAACCATTAGAAAGCTGTTTTTGTGTAGAATCCAACGATGTAGCACTTGATATGGCAGTTTTGAAAAATAGCTTCACTATCCCAAATTAAAGGTTGTATATAAAAATTTATTAGATAACTGAAACGCTGAAACCGATAGTAAGCGTTGAAAACAAAACAATGCCACTGTTGTTTTACAAATATTGAACGTCAAAAATTATAAGTGTTGTTTGAATTTGCTTAGTTAGTGAGAAAGTACCATGGAAAATCTTACAGAAAATGCGAGAATAGAGATTCTCACGATGATAGGGTATGGTGATAGAAGACGTAGTTGTGGGGAAGTAGGTAATTTATTTAATGCAACATACCCTAATGGTTAAATGGGTATTCTTCATAAATGTACTGTTTAAAGTTGAAAAACAAAACAAAGCATTCACCGCCAACTAAATTTTCATCATATCTAGCAAGCCGTTGAAAGTAATATTCTCAAAGTTTAATTTGGTATAGTGAAGTTATTTTTCAAAACTGCCATATCAAGTGCTACATCGTTGGATTCTACACAAAAACAGCTTTCTAATGATGGTACTTTCGACCCCCATTTCAATTTAAAAATATAATTAAGTTGGCTGTGCTACAGTCGTAACGATCGATAAAAAAATTGGAACCACGCATATTAGTAGAAAATCGTATGTTTTACTTCTATACCAAATTTCAGAGTTCTATCTATGGCCGTATTCAAATAATATCACCGTTTCCATACTTAATTTACGCACTGTATATTCTAGCACAGTAAGAAATTATGATAAAAGACGGCATCGTCATTATACTGTGAATATCTTAATAATGATATTAATTTTAATATTGCTGCTGCCATCGTTTATTACTAACTTAATCATGACCTACATAAAGTGTTTAATGAGCTTGGGTAATGAACAAAAGCCTATTCCGTTTTCAAAAAGATGCAAGCTACGTATTTTGATTGCTTATAAATATTCATATCTTGATAATAAACATAAGTAAGTAAATTGCCAGCACGAAACTTCACTTAAAGGAGAAAATTACCCTCGACATAATTAAACTGTAAAGTGTTCTAAAAATATACAACTACCCTTTTTGGCAAAATTCGTTATTATCCATATGCGTTTTTAAATATTCAGTATTTCAGATGATAAAGAAATTAAATACTTAAAATCCCAGCCTGAAATTAAAAATTTTGAAGAATAATTCCACAAAAGATAAACATTTTTTGAGATTTTTTATCGATTACGTGCAAAGTATTGTTTTTAACTGTCTTAAAGCGAAAACTGCTTTAAAAATTTCGCGAAACCGCAAGTCGAGGTCGAATGGAATTTGCGTAGCTTTTGATAAGAAACATTATTGGCTTAATGTTTATGTAAATGAAATAAATCTCTTAAAAAATTATACTTTGAGTGATATTTGGAAAGATAATTCAACAATATAAATGTATTACTTCAATTTTACTTTGTTGGACGGCAAAGTTTCTTTTAACGTTTCTCACTAGGAATTCAATACTTCCAAAACCATTATTTTTCATTTTCATAACGACACCGATTTGCACACTTTACTTTGACATTTTGGCAAAATATCAGTCAAAGACTACTCAGTAAATCGAATTCTTTCAAACCAATTATGATCGCGTGATAACACTGCGACTTTGGGTGTTTTCAAATACAGTCAATTTTAACTGACCGTTTGTGACAAATTGACCAATTTTATTGGTTTGTTTATTATAGTATTGAATAAGCATACTATATCTTTTAAATGTAATTGGTCAATTGACGTTTACATTTACAATTGTATTACCTTAGAGAATAGTAGAACAAGCGAAAAATGTATACGATTATTTTCAAATCATACTACTCGTACATTATGACTACTCCGCTTGTAAACGCAAGAGATTTGAAATTCGCTTCTTGTTGGATCAGCATCGTCGTACGCTGCAATTTAACGCTGACACAAAAATTGGAATACAAAATGTTTGACACAATAAAGCGCTACAGGACGTACCACCACGCAAAATATTACTGCAACCAGGACAGTAATTGAAAAGAACAATAAAGCTGCTTACATGGCGCTAGAATATGAATTTAAAATTGAGAATCTTCAGGTCTTTACACAATTTCTATATTAAGATTTTTTATGAAAATCTGAAAACGCTTAAGAACACTTAAGAACAACCGAGTATGGAGTAAGACAGGAATTAATGAATTATAAAGGATGAATGAATAACTTAGCACTATTTCAATTCTAATTTGTTTATATGCAATTGTGATGTCACTGATTTTAGGAAAAATGTGGATATGGCGCTAGAATGACAAGCAAAATAAAAAGAGGAAGACCGCAAGAAACCTAGGATAACGGTATAGAAAAAATACTAACAAAAAGGGGAAAAACATGAGTTGCAGCAAAACCAATGACAAAAGACAAGAAAGGAGTAGACTTGTGCACAGTAAATAATTGCACTGTTTACACCTTTCCGTGTCTGATTTTATTACTGCTATCTTTTATATTTCCGATATTGTGTTATTTCGTGTGTAATTTAGAAACTTTTTGGAGCTCATTGTATTTGGTAATTGCATTATTTAAAGAACTGAACTTCGTCCCCACTGAGTCTAGCTGGTGGGTCCTTGCGTTGCGTTGCAATGTGATTTTTGAAAATATTTTTCAAAAAATATAGGTAACAAGAAGTGGCGTTAACAACTACTACGATCATATAATCAAAGTCCTACTTAGAATATTGCCGATAAATTATGTACAAAAACATTAAAAGGTGCACAAACTCTAAAACTAACTGTGATTAAGAAAATGCAATTTATAATTTACGGTTGTTATGGTTGATTACCAGTACTGTACAAATTGCATTTCCTGTGGATTTCAGGTATTACAGGTAGATTAGAATACAAAAGGGTTACTTGATGTTACACCGATGATTAGCAACTAATATCCTAGTTTCTGCATAATCGTAAAGGAAATTGTTTTTTATAACTACTTATCAGTGGAGTGGCGATTGTATCTTCTATTTTAAAAACCGCTCTTTATTACATTATAGAATTTTATTAAGAAAAGCAGTAATTTCAAACTGAGATGTTTGCTATATAAAAATGGTTTATGTACTTTACCAGTAAAAATTATAATAAAATAGAGTCATAAAATTACGTAGCTAATATGTTTTGCTTAATACATTAAATCTTATTAACAGGATGTTTCCGGTAGGTACCTATTATCCGATACAAAGTAAATTAAGCGACGGATATTAAGAGCTTATGAAAGTGCCAGTCCATTGTGCAGATAGTGTCAATTCGAGTGGAATAACTTCAATTTATATTCCTAGAGCACTAATTAATATAATCCGAAAATCAAATTTAATGTGAACTTTGACCAAGGAATGAATTCTCTGTACGTTGAAATAGGTATCACAAGATTTTTGCTGGTTATGAGCCTGCTAAATTATTGATTAATATTTAATTCGCAATAATTAGTCAGATATCAGGGACCATAACTTCGAGCGTAGGGTGTGCACTCGAAGGTATAGTTTAAAAACATTTTTACACTATTTGGAATGACCTTGCGGATCTAAACATGGAGGGCTGCATTTTGTTTGCGATTTCAAAAAACTAGAAACAAATATTTTTTGAATTGTTTTTATTACTGAAAATTGATTCATTTTATGTGTAAATCGCATTTACAAGCTTATTTTTAATTATTTCTCAATGGCATTTAAACTAGTGGAAATATTTTTCTTTCTAGATTCAAACGATGTCAAATTAATCTCGAAAATACGTTTAAAATGCTACAGACATCTTTTAAACGAAGTGTACCGGGAAAGCGCTGTATATATTTCAGCATTTAGGTGTTTTGAAAATTATTGTACATAAATGCATACTTCCAGCGTATGAAATGTGTAGAAAAGCATAAAAACGTTATACGCGTGTCACGCCTCGCCGATCACTGACATAGTCCAAAAAATAAAGAAATTACGTCGGAAATAGTTAGAAGAAAGCTAAACTTTGGCCACTTGTTAGATTACTACAAGAGCAAAATTTTTCCAAAACTAACTTCCCTGCTGCGGTTACCTTCAATGTCCCTTCAAAATTCAAATTCCCATACTAATGGCTGTAACGATGTAATTTTTTGGCATTGCCCTTAAAGGATGTGCTTTTAATTTAAGTTTGGTCTAATGTTTAAAGATTTTTCTTAATTTTAATGGAATCCAAAAAAAGTATTTTAATTTAACATTTAAAGTTATCTTTCTACTTTGTTTAAAAATTACAAAATGAGTTACGATATCATACAGTCTTAGTTATTTACAGTATATACAACCAACATCTGCAATACATACGAAATCACTCGCCAAAAGAAGAATAATTTTCTTTTAGACAGACATGTGAGTGGTGACATGGCAATCCATTGCAATGCTCACAAATTACGGAGTAATCTAGGCTCGCTTTTTTGCATCCACAATTTTCCATGTCCTGACTTACAGCTACAGGATACTACACTCTTTCCTCTTCTACATATTCTCATTTACGTATCTATCTTTCATCTTCATTCAGTTGCGAGAAGGCGACGGTGCCGTTTGCACAAATAAACTCCCAAAGGATTTTGTTAGGACATAATTTTATCTTAATGCATACCTTTAGTTCGAGTTGTCAAGCTGAAATAACGAGCTTCGTTTAAATTTGAGTATTTACTCATCCCTTTCAAGAATGAATAATATTTTCTCCACTGGTAACCAATTCTTCTCGAGGAATTCCTGCTTGAATAAAAATGTTGGTTCTCAGTTTCAGGTGACGATTTTATCAGTTCGATGACTTTGCCTTTTCTGAGTTGGAAAAACTCAAAGACAGTGAACGAACATTACTCGTTTTGATGGTTCGTCTGATAAATGCTCTAAGTTTTTAAACTGTATTAAGTTCTCGGTCATTGTATGATTTTTATATAAATTGAAAGCTTTATACTTTTCTTTGTTGGCATCTGCCCATTTCTGATTCCATCATGAAACTTACATTTATCGAGTAAGACTTTTTTCTAGAAATGGATTCTGGAGCTACGTTTCTTATTTTTTGAGTAAACGTTGAACATATGGAATCTAGAGTTTCTAATCCAGAAGAGTTTAGATGGTAATTCTACAAAAGTAATTGATAATCTTCCCAATTCTCCGAAGACGACTTATTATTTATATTTGCAGGAATATTTATTGATAAAATTATTAGCAAATGATTACTATTTTGTAAATTATCATCTGTCTTACCTGGAAGAAGAGCTACTTGAATAATAGAGAAAAAAATAAATTAATAGCAGAAAAATAAATTTGTTACTGCACTAAAGTGGGTAGGGCTTCCATGATTTATGTTTCTTTTATAAGTATATCGCCACTCTGCAAAATTCTCATAAAAAGAATATGAATTATATCACTCCACAAAGAGGTTGTAGAGGTTATTCCATCATTTAAGAAGACTAAATCGTTAAAATTGTGAAGAGCATATTTAATTACTTTTTCTTTGCTATTCGTTCGTTTATATCCCCATAATATATTGCGTCCGTTAAAAATTTACACTAGGCGGGTGCAGTACAGTTTATGTGGAACGAATATGTGCAAGAATGGAGAAAAAAGTTTAATGAGCTAGCTGAAAGCCAGCGTAAACCGTTGACTTAGTGACCAGGAGGCAACCTATTTTGACGAAGGTACAGAAAAAGTCTTGCCACGATATGACGAGTGCCTTCGAAATGGAGATTATATAAAAACGTAGCTGAAAGATGTAATTAGATTTTGTATACAATAAATTTTTTGTATTCATTTTTGTTTTGTATTCCTACTCAATCGGAGGTTGAAAAAATAACCCTCGCATGTTCCACAATGCGAAATTTCTAAAATTCGATATAGTGACAAGATTTCTGCTTTGATGCTGCATCCATGGTGACATAAACACACAGGGGCGGATTTAGAATTTCTTTGGGGGGGGGGGGGGGCGCAGATTAGAGGTAGAGAAAATAAACCATTTATTTTACTAATTAATATTTAATAATAATTTTTTTAGAACACAAAAATCGCTCCTATAATTGGTTACCTTTTAAACATATGTAAATAAGTTCATACAGATAATAACATTCATTACCTTGAGACTTATTAAAATAAAACGCTTTCTAGTTTACTCTTCAACAAATATTATATAAATGAAGGGCAACAAAAAACAAAATAGGGATGATAACGAAAACAACCAATAAGAACAACAAAAATAAACAAATAACTGAAGTACTTTGTACTAAATTACAAAATCAAGCCTTCTTTTCTTAGATGAAAAATATCTACGTTTATATCACGGTGGACATATAGTAAAGCAAGACCATTAAGGCGATCTGCTGCAACTGTCGCTCGTCGCAACCGACAAGGCATCAAGCCTCAAGCTGGCTGCATCAGTGATTCACTTCACAATTCGTGCTCACGTGATCGCTCAGGCTCACTTGCTTAGTAGAGAAGTGATGTTGCCAAACGCACTTAAACATAATAAATAATAAGAAAAACAGAAAAAAATAGATTTATGTAATTTCATAGTGATTTATTATTGAGTTTTGTTGTTTCTAGAGGGGGGGGGGGGCGCCCTCCCCTTAAATCCGCCACTGTAAAACACAAATGCTGGAGGTAATAGCAGAGCTGAGCTATAATTAATTGCATTGTAATTAAATTACCAATTAAATTCCTTTCTGTTGACTTGTCTTAGGAATGAAATATTTTTTAAAATGCGGTAATTGTAATTGGCAATTGATATTTTTGTTAAGAAGTACTTGTCAACTACTTTTTAAAACTAATTAATTGCTATCACAAATTCGTTAAAACCCCTCATCACACAAATATTTAACAGCTGCTAACCTTTCCTTTAAACAAAAATCGATATACCACTTCAGACCATAAAAAGCACCGCTGTGTACAATGGATTCTCTTCTAAAATTATCGATAATTTGATTAGGAAACAAAAAACACGATTGCACGTCCGAAATTCCACAACTCTCGTCAGCCTTAGAAGTGAAGGACTCAAGTACATCACAATTCCATTTCACCCGGCCACAAAGGGCCTAGCACACATTTTTTTCTTTAAACGGCAGTAAAATGTGACATTATACTGCTTGATTGATGCATGATGCATGCATGGCATTTAAAACACTTTATCTGCCGCTCGTCAGCGGCAGATAATGTTATCTTCCGCAGACGAGATCAAGTAATTTTCTTCGAATTTTTTTCCCAAAGTTGTAAATAAAAAGTTTGAAAAAAAATACTATATGTTATTCGGAGCAAATGTATCTTTATGTGGCTCGGCTGTACTTATCTGCCTCGTAAGCTCGGCAGATAACCCGTCCAACCTCGCCACATAAAGTATAACTTTTGCTCCTAATAACATAATATACTATTAAAGAATCGGGCTATAAAGTTGTATACGGTTCAAACAACAATATTAGAAATTTGTTGGGAAATCCAAAAGACAAACTGAGGACTTTAGAGAGACCTAGAATTTACGAAATTAAATGTTCCCATTGTGATTCTAAATATATTGGGCAAACACGTCGTAATTTTGGTACTAGGTTTAAAGAGCATTTAGCTCATTTTAGATTCAACAGATTCGAAAAATCGAGTATTGCCCAACATATTTACGAAACGGGTCATAGTATAAAAGAGGATGACCGAAAAATTGTAAAGGCGTTAACTTCAACAAAGCAACTAAATTCTTATGAAAGCTTGGCCATTTTTAAGAACCAT
>CALNHX010008847.1:0-56087 GCA_940337035.1 Agriotes lineatus
TCTTTCTGACGTAGGCTGCATAATAGGAGCCAGAACCAAAAAAATATTATATCTTGGTGTGAAAAATAAATATTGTTGCTTTTGCGATAAATTCAAAAGCATTAATAAGGAAGTACCGGAGCATCAGTGCTATAAAAATTGGACCGGCACGTCAACTTCAATGGAATCGTGTATAATCTTAGATGGTTTTAAAAGTTCGCTAGATATGCACAATTTGAAATATTCGCGTCTAATAGGAGATGGAGATAGTAGTGTATACAAAAAAATAAAAGAAAGTAAACCATATGGTCCAAAATTTTTCATTGAAAAAATTGAATGTAGGAACCATATTCTAAGAAATTTTTGTCAGCGCATCAAAGAATTGACTAAACGCCCAAAAATAGATAACCAAATTAAACCATTTATTCAAAGTAGTGTACTACGATTCAGAACAGCTATTGTTGGCGCAGTGAAATATAGGAAAAACGAAAATATTCCTCTAGCGCAAAAAATGAAATTATTGAAAGAAGATCTTATTAATGGACCACGTCATATTTTTGGTGATCATCAAAACTGTACTAATGACGATAACAGTTATAAGTACTTTTGCAAAGGTGTTAAGCCAGGAGAGCATAATCTCTATGAAAAATTTGAAAATTCTATAATATTTAATTAATTTAAAATTATTTTAATGCGCGTAGTAAACAATGCTTCAAGTCTTTTGTATGACGTCGACAACAATTGTGTTGAAAATTATATTTCAGTTGTGAATAAATTAGTAGGAGGTAAGAGAGTGAATTTTTCAAAACGTGGTTCATATGAAATTCGTTGCAAGGCTGCTGCCATTAGTTTAAACAAACGCGGATCATTTATAGATATTGTTCAAAATAATATTGATGGGGGTGAAGTAGGTGTGCATACAAAAAAATATTCCGAGAATCTAAGAAGCAGAATTCCTTATAAAATGTGTACACGAAAAAAAATTATTTGTAATGCCGAAGATGGTGATTACGGTGCTGTACCTGAAGAAATAATAGATGATAAGACGTAGTATGAACTAGCTACGGAAAAAAATAAGCAGTATTTAACTGAAGTTGATCGCGAATCTGTATTTAATGGTACCATAGGGCAAAGTACAAATCCTGCGTGGCAAAAAGAAAGAGCGGCAAGAATAACCGCCAGCACTTTCGGTTCAATTTGTAAAATGCGTCAAAATACAGACACCTGCAATTTAGTACGAAATATTTTGAATAAAATCATCGTGATAAAATCTAAAGCAATAGAATGGGGAATAGCAAAAGAACCGGAAGCTAAAGTGGCGTTCTCACAAAAAACTAATTTTGTGATAGCGGAATCCGGTCTATTTGTTGACATAGATTATCCGTTTATTGGTGCATCACCAGACGGAATTATAGAAGATGACACCATCATTGAAATTAAATGTCCATACACGGCCCGTCACTTCAACATTGCAGAAGCTGTAGAAAAAAAAATCATTACGTATTGCAAGAAAATAATCACGACAGATGGGGAAACTAAAATACAACTAAAAACAAACGACAAGTACATGTATCAGATACAAGGACAAATGCATGTAGCCAGAAAAAAATTTTGCTATTTTGTTGTATACACCCAGACAGATATGTTAATCCAAAAAATTGCATACAATCACAATTTTTGGCTAGAAAACATGCAATTTCAATTAATTAATTTTTACTTATTCGCATTGCTACCAGAGATTGTAGATTCACGCCAAGCACGAAATTTAAACGTAAGAAATGTACAATGTAAATATTTATAGTGGCACATTATAATGTAAGACATTTGTAAATATCAATAAAGTACCTACCTTATGTTAGGAAGGATAGCACTAATTTAATTGTATTATTGTTCATACAAAGTTTATAAAAAGTTATTGCAATTCAAGTTACTTATAATAAATCTGTGCCAATTTGCAAAACTAGCAGATGGGGAACAATATAGGTAAAATTATTCTGAATAAGTGAACAAGCATGGATATGCTTTTGTGCATCTACACAATAGGCTTTTTAAAGAATCCTGTGTAATCTGTTATAATCGGCTTTGAGTACTTATAGTCAAATTTATACCCATTCGGAGTCACGTGATAATCTAGTAATTTTACGTATGTCGATTCTTAAAATAGTATTTTATGTAACTAGTCCTCAAAGCAAGGCTTTAGGGGACGAGTCGTAATGTTTCCGGACGAGGCGGAGCGAAGCGCAGCCGAGTCCGTAATATGAAGATGAGTCCTCTAAAGCCATTTGAGGACGTGTTGCATACAACGTTTTTTTGTATTAGCTCTCCAAACATTATAATATGAAGTTTCAATTACCATTAACGCGGCATTATATTAGGAGGCCGCGCGAAAATATATTTTTTGCTCCCCAAACTGGTTACTTTGGAAACTGTCTAGGATCCTCAAAATGGCCATTTAGAGGCCTTGTACTTAAAGTCGTCATGGCAACTAATGTTTGAGTCCGCTAAAATGTTGCCATGACGACTTTAAGTACAAGGCCTCTAAATGGCCATTTTGAGGATCCTAGACAGTTTCCAAAGTAACCAGTTTGGGGAGCGAATACAAAAAATGCAATTTTAGGGAAATAAATGACATTCCGTTTTGTAGGTTATCCTGACATATGCCAATTTCTAAAACAAGGTTGCTACGGGTTTATTCTCTTATATGAAATCAAACTAAATTTACAGGTTAAAGAAAACATAACATGTCGTAAAATGTAAATATAATAAAGATATGTCAGCTGCTACATTAAAAACCTGCTGCGTATAGCAAATTTTAAGTCAATTTCTGTGCATGCATATTCTGTTATAGAACATTGCCATTTGAAGCCTATTTCCTTGCACAATCTATTTAGGGAAGAAACTGAATGTGAAAAATCTCCAGATTCTTCAACCAAGCATTTTTTAGATTTTTTATGGTTACAAATTCTTTAGCTACATACATTTTATATACAGTGTCTTGACTGCTTGGTCGACTTCCGTTTTTGCATTCTTCACTTTCTGGCTCATATTTTCGGTAAATTGTGCTCTCCGAGATATTTAACGCAAGAGAAGCACGGCGAACAGCGTTGGAGGGTGAAACTGTTGATTTACTATTATTAATATTGTACTCTTCATAAAAAAAAACGCATAATATTCAAATTAATTGTTGTGACTGCTCGTTATACCGCATGTCCGATGGTTTCTTTTAATTTCCAGTTTTCGGCTCAACAATTTTAGGTTTTATTACCCTTATCTCAATAACTTACACGAAAAATATAATCTGACAGATTAGAAACGTCAAATTTTTAAAATTAATTTTATGAATCGACATGCCTATTTTTCAAATTTCTTCCATTTCATCTATTTTACTAAAGATGAACAGAGACAGACAAAAGTCACGTGACTCCGAATGGGTATAATTTTGACTATTCAATTCACCTGTCATCTGTCAAAAAGTGACCAATGAAAATCCAGAATTCTGACGTTTCTTGACCAATCAAAAAAATATCAGTGGATATATCTTCCTAGAAGGTATTCAAGTGACTATTTTTAACAAATGCGATTTTTATTAGAAAAAGTCAATATTAGTGTTCTGTTACTATAGAAATTGCGTAGTTTGTTGCTAGATTTACTGAAAACTAATTTGAAAAGGTAGTTTGGTTTATTAAATAGTCCCTCGAATACCATTCTTAGTCAAAGTTAAGTAGATTATTTTTGCGGTGGTATCACTACTCATGTCCATTGCGCTTGGGATTAGGACTCGTGCTGTCGCACTCGTCCTAATCGTACCAAGCGCAATGGACATTCGTGACACCACCACAAAAATAGTCGACATAACTTTGACTACTCATGGTATTATAAGTGACTATAGTAACTCTTTACCGAAATTCGTAACCAGTCATGTTGGTTGCCTAGATTCAATTTAATTATTTTAAAATAAGATCACTACTAACAAATTTGAACAAAAATTCGAACGGTAGCCCCCTAGATAATTTTAGTAGGTCCCGTCCGACATTACATTTATCAAAATAACTGTAAAACTAAGAAAGTTATATGGTGTTGAAATTTTAATCTATTAAATTAATTACATCAAAGTATTGCATAATTTTCAAAAAAATCGCTGAACAATTTTCTATATCGATACAAGGTTAGATACTAATCATAAATGTTATATAACGATTTGAAATTTGACAATTTTACCCAACCTCGCTGCCAAGGAAAGTAAAGCCTTAATGAGAAAAAAATATTCCTTTGAAATGCAATATTCTGCTTACTACTTTTTAGATGGAAGTTTGAAAGTATCTTTTTGTTGATATACTAACGGTGTGAGTTTGAGGGTGTGCTTTTTGTTTGGAAAGAGAAAGGAGCACATTTTTTGTATATCACAAAACTGTATATCACATATATTTTCCAAGGGCAGTATAAAAATGTAATTGATTTTTAATGATAAGCACAGAAATTACGCAGTCTTGGAACATTTTTGGACTTTTCGGTCAACTTCACCCCATTTTAAGGTACCTAAAAAAAAAAAAGCCGACCAAAAGGATCAAGAACAAGAAAAATTAGAAGAAATCTTTTAAAATAAAAGTCCATTAATAGGCACATTTTCTATGAAAATAAATTAAAAAAAAGAACAACCAGAAATGAATGAACTGAAACATCTGGTAGCGGATATGAGAAAGAAGGTGAAAATGGATTTAAACAGAAATAATGACAAACTGAAAATTTACAACTTAGAAATTGGAAAATACGAGAAGAACAGAAGAAGAACAATGAGAAAATATGAAGAGTGAAGTAGAAAAAGGAATAAAAGGCGCTAACTGAAAGAATTGACGTTTTGGAATAGGATGAAAAGAAAAAATTCCATAGTGATCAAGGGAAACGGCATAACAGAATCGAACTGTCTGTCAAATTTTACAATAAATAATAAGAAACAAAAGTGCTATCCAATAATGCATACCAAAGACTAATGACACGAGATCGAGCAGTAGATGAACTAAAATTCGAAACCAATAATTCAAAACAAATTATAAAAACTGAGCCTTATCATCGAGAATGGACCAAAAACAGAACAAACCAGTAAAACAACAATGGTATTGAGAAATGTAATAGAAGGACACACACATGCAAGGAGAGTAGAGCATAAGCAGCAAATAAGAATAGTCTACAGGCAAAAAATGTATATAGCAGTTAGATAAAAAAAAAGAAAAAGACAAACATCTAAAAAAATTATATAAGTAAAAATACATTCTCCGTCACCCTGTACTATTTATTGCAGAGTTTTATTTTCATATATTCTTACCTGCTTCAAAAATTGAGACTTTGCTGTACTAGGATCTCCAACAATGCAAACATTGATGTCCCCCCTAAGACTGGTGCCCTCCACTGTAGTTTTAGAAACTCCTCCAAACAACATAAGCAAAATCCCGCGCTTCACCTCCTCGTTGCCATGTATGCTGGGGAACAGGCTGTTGATCAGGTTGTGATAGAGGTTGCGATCTCGACTCATTTCGTACATGTGTTTCCACTCTCCCTCTGTCATTTGCTGTTTCATCATTTCAGGAGTTATTTCGTCCAAGGGCATTTCGATTCCACCGAATCGGGGATTTGTAGCTTGAACGCTGCAGGCCAAGAACGCTACGCGATAATGGAGATCTCGAACTCCCAGAGCTTTAAGGCCTCGCAGACCTTCAGCGTCATCCCCTGCCTTGTGGCGCGAGTCCAGCTGAGCTTTAGCGCCTGGCAATGCAAGGCTACCAACATCAGGCACCACAATAAGTGTACCCGTAAAATCATAACGATCACCAGCCTGTAATTTAATATTCGTGTTGATCCGTAAGAAGTGAGAATTGGTAAGTAAACATTTACCTGAACTGTTTCTACGTTTTCAGCCCTGAGAACTATTTCCACACTTCTCGGAATGGATCCACGAGGTAATTCTGCTTGAGTTTCTTGTATACGTACTTTTTGAAAGTCCACAAAAATTGACTTATCGACATCCAACATAAATCTTCTACGATTACTACAGACAGGATTACGACATATTGTGGGATTTGTGAACTAAAGTACAATCATTATAAGCATGTACACTCATTTATTATAGCCATACATCCTACCTTAAATTGTTGTTCTACATGTTGAATATCAGTTTGGCATTCGAGACACATAAAAGTTCCTGAAACAAGTTCTGGGTGTACCGGATGAGTGCGAATGACTTGGCCAGAAATGCGAATCAAGGTGCCAATCTTTTCAGTTTTCAGCTCCCGAACCTTGTGGCGGGTTGGAACTTCAACAAAACTCACATAACACTCTTTCTCTTGCTTTAAGTCGCTTCTATCCTTTACAAAATTGCAAACGGCCTGACATAAGTATGGGTAAATTCTGAAGTACTCTTCGATAATGGTTGTCGCTAGGTTTTGGTTGTATTTTTCAACATCTTCAAAGCTGACTTCGATAGTACTGCGTTCGGGATGCAGCAGTTCTTTTGCTGCATCCAGGTACTTCATTTCCCCATCTTCCTTAAATCTAAAAAAGCTATTAGGTGCCTGAAACGGACAGACTGGAATACTTACTCTTCGAGGAAGTCTTGAAACAACTTCTGGCAGCGAATACCAATTTCGTCTTTAACTCGAATTTGTCCAATCTGAGCGTTGGCTACATCCATGATTTAGACGTTATTAGAAATCCAACTACAATAAAGTTGCACGAAAATAATATACACTAATGAAAATTAGCGAATGTTCGCGCGCGGTCAAACAATATTCAAGGTTGTGTACTGTTTTCGCGCCAAACATGTAAATCTCGACAGCCTAACCTCATAGTACATTAGCGTACTGTCACAGGAGAAATGGGGTCGAGCAAAACTTACTTTTGGCGCGAATGTTTAAAGTGTTATTTCTAATTATACCATTCATAATGCAAAAGATCCCCATGCAGACCACGTATTAATTACAGTGGCTATATAGTCACTGTATTAGTATTAATAAGTGAAAACACCATGGTGTTTTATAGTTTTGGTGTTTTCAATTTTGAGCTGTCAGCTTTCCAACAAGTTTTTACTTGCTTCTACAATAAAGGAAACACCGGAATTACCCCAAAAATATTCGAAATTGAGTTTTCAACAGATCTTCACATTCTAGAGTCCCCTGAACCCAAAAGACATATTTTTTTTTCATTGGTCTGTCTGCCTATCTGTGTGTGTGTCTGTTTGTGAACATAATATCTCAAAAACTAAAAGAGGTATGGCGTTGAAACTTCATATACAGGGTGTAGAAATGCTTTACGCACCACAGGGATTTCAATGGTAATTTCTTCATATGAAAATATTTGCTTCCCTAATTATTTTAGAGCAAACTTGTATGAAAGTTTTTTGTAGAGAAAAAAATTCTGTATCCATTTATGCCAGCATTTGTCATTTTACATTTCGGAAAACCGAAAATTTAAAACAATAAAATTTTCAAAAAATTGTAGCGTCAGATGAAATTCTAGTTCATTTCAATCCAAAACTTCCGATTATATTATCCACAGATGCATCCGGTGATGGCATTGCTGCCGCCTTGTGTCATAAAATGTCAGACGGTGCTGAAAAACCAATCAGTTTTGTGTAGAGGACTTACATGCCCGCAGAAAATAATTATGACGTAATTAATAAAGAGGCCTTAGCAATTTATTGGGGAGTTCGAAAATTTTACCAATACTTGTTTGGACAAAAATTTACTCTGCGAACTGACCATAAACCGTTGCTTGCCTTATTCGGCAAACATAGGGCAATTCCTTTAATGACAGCAAGCCGATTGCAAAGATGGGCATTATATAGGCCATTCGCAGTAAACACAAAAACATATAAATTTTTTTGAAGTTGGTATATACGTAAAATTTGTCTGCTAGGGATTCTGTATTTTGTTTCCATACCTGCATAAAGGTGACTTTGAATTTAAAAATGACAATTAATAAATATCATTAATTCAGTGTCAAAGTACATACTATTCTGGAAATTCAAGTTTGAACTTTTATAAAATGTAATAAAAATACTTATTAGTAAATGCTACATCAATAGTATCCAACACAGAATATGTTTAACATCCTTAAAAGTAGTTATGACAGATGCTAATTAAATGTCACACTCTTAACCTATTTGTTTTAGTAACTTTTTCTAAGTACATTCCTAGACAAAAGATGCATTTTAGAAGTACACTCATGAAATTTTAGAAATCAAAGGCCACTTTGTGTTTTTGTGTTTAGTGAACGGACTATACTTGACGGGTTTTAATTATACAATTGAGTATATAAATGGTAAATCTAATGAAGTAGCGGATTCGTTATCAAGATTGCCACTCAAAATTATATATAAAAGCGATGATCATGAATTTGAAGGCACATATTTAAATTTTTTAGTTAGCGAGGGACTACCTATTGATTACAAATCCATAAAAATCGAAACTAGGCGCGATATAACTTTAAGCAGGGTACTTAATTATGTAACCAATGGTTGGCCTAATAAGTTACCAGATGAAGTGAGAGAAAAATTATCACCAATTTTTAGTAGGAAGGATGAATTAACTTCGGAACAAGGTTGTTTGCTCTGGGGATACCGAGTCATTATTCCAGAAAATCTACAAAAGCAAATATTGAATGAGTTGCATGACTCTCATCTGGGAATGTCCAAGATGAAAAACTTTGCACGGGGATATGTTTGGTGGCCTCGATTGGATGCCCAAATAGAAGAAAGAGTTAGATCATGTATGTCGTGTTTAAAAACGAAAGTGGATCCAAACAAAACCGAATTAACTCCATGGCAACGTCCTTCGAGACCTTGGCAACGTATTCATGTTGATTTTGCTGGTCCTTATTTGAACAACCAATATTTTAATAATTTTAGATGCTTACAGTAAATGGGTGGAAATTTTTGAAATGGGTATCATTACTACTAATAAAACTATCAACAAAATGAGAGAAGTATTTGCGCATTGGGGGTTACCGGAAACTTTGGTATCAGATAACGGTCCACAATTGGTGTCAAAAGAATTCACAGAATTTTTAACGAAAAATGGTATCAAACACAAAAGAACGGAACCTGGACATCCCGCGACTAATGACGCAGCAGAAAATGCTGTAAAAACTTTTAAAAGAAATTTAAATGCAGCCATTTTAGATCCACGAAATAAAAATGAAGAGATACACACACTTATTTGCAGGTATTTATTCACGTACAGAAATACGATGCATTCGACGACCAAAGAAACTCCAGCATTCTTAATGATGGGTAGGAATTTGAGATGCCGTTTAGATTTAATACGAACAAACGTGCAAGAGGTTGTTGAGGAAGCCCAATTCAAACAAATTAAAAATGCAAAGGGTGGGCGTCAAATTAATTTTATTGAAGGGGAGGAAGTAATGATAAGGAATTACAAAGACAACAATTGTTATGTTATGAAACTTAGCCTTTGGCTTCGTTTCATAATTTTTATGTCTCGTGCATAAACGTCGATTTTTAGCATTTGTTGCATAAATAGCTATTATTTTACATTAGCGCCTATTACCATATATTATAAAACTGGTTTCAGTGACTAAAATGAAGTTTTATTCACAAGTGAGTTTTCATTATTTATACTACTGCATTGTTGGTAGCACTGTCAAGCTATGTCAAGTTCGTAATTTTCAGGTTAAGTTTTGCTTCAGTCTGTATCAAATAACAAACAAAACCTAACCTACGAACCTCGAATTTGACATAGACTGACAATACACTTCAGTACTGCCAATACACTTCAGTACTGTCAAACGTATATCACAAATCATAGGCGACTAATTATAAATTTATTTCGCGACATATTCTGACTGCGCAAACTATTTAGACACAAGAATTGCTACTGTAAGATAAAACGTCGTATATCACACGTGAGCGAAATGCCATTATAAGCTCGTGGGAAATTGTATCGCTGGTGCTGGGGCACTCGCGATTCAAAATTCTCACTCGCAAATAATGATGCATTTCTCTCACTTATAATAATATTATAATCTACTAATTTCGTGGATGTTTTTTCTTCTGGATTGTTTTCATGGATTATTGTTTCTGGGTTTATCTTTCGTGAATAATTTTTCCATGGATTATTTTACTTAAATTCGTTTGCGCAACGGATATTTTCCAAAGCAACATGTTTGAGGGCTAACCTTGCAAAGTGAATTGACTAAACCACGGCCTTCTGGATTAGCGTTCCTGACGGCTCTTGGCAGGCACGCTAATCCAGAAGGCCGTGGACTAAACGAATAGTTTGAATGACATTCGGAGGATTATTGTTTAAAACCAATTTTGACTGCTGATACTGTCAAATTAATTTATTAATGTCAAACATTCAGTGTGAAATGATTGATATTGGTTCAAATTCAAATTTTCATGGCTTGTGATTGATTATTTGTATTAATTTATATAAAATAAGCTTTTTATTGAAATACATTCTCAAAAAAGAATATACAAAATCATATTTCTTCAGTCATTTCAAATAAATAGATTAAATTAATCCGCTAAATTGAAATTAAGAAGATTACACTGAAAAACAAGATATATTTGATAATACTTCCACGGGTAAAAACGAATGACTGATTTGTATATTACATGAGAATAATTTGTGGTAGGTATTTAGGCATCGTTAACAGAACATTAATGCATTCAAAATTAGGCGTTTTCTTCAGCTTATTTGCCAAACGAAATTCTGTAGCTACGCCTATGGGTTTTGAGGTTAAAGTATTTAAAGGTGGTGATAAATGTAATCTTTTAACTTAAATTTTATCAAATTTTGAACTACTTAAAACTGTATTTAATTTCCAGTTCAGCTATTTCGCAACAGTTTAGCTGTTCGAACAAAAATGTCACATTCTGAGGACGTGTCAGACTTAATAAAATGCATACATTTTGCAGCCGTAAAGCATAAGAACCAGAGGAGGTTGGATCCTGAAGCAACTCCGTATATTAACCACCCCATTGGTAAGTAAAAAACAAGAAGACTGAAAAGTCGATTATACCCTCACAATCAAACTTAGGTGTTGCACACATTTTGGTAAACGAAGCAGGAGTTACCGATCTCGAAGTGATACAGGCAGCAATTTTGCACGATACAGTGGAGGACACTGAAACGACATTTGAAGAAATAGAAAACGAGTTTGGGAGTGTAGTTCGTGATATTGTTGCTGAAGTTACTGACGATAAGACGTTGCCGAAAATGACTCGGAAAGCGTTGCAGATAGAGCATGCACCTACAGCTAGCCATCGAGCCAAGTTGGTGAAATTAGCCGATAAGTTGTACAATCTTAGAGACTTAGAAAGGGCAGCACCTCAATCTTGGTCAGAGGATCGAAGACAGGAGTATTTTGAATGGAGCAAAAAGGTTGTAGATGGACTGAGAGGGACTAATAAGAGTATGGAGGATAGTTTAGACGAGTTGTTTCAAGATAGAGTCTTATAAGTAATATATTTGTATATTTATATCTATTCTTAAGTAAATTACATTTAGATTTATATAAAGTAATAATAAATACATTTTGAATCTATCTAGTTCTATCAATTAGGATTGCACTTGTGGTTTAGTGTGTTACTTGTCCATGCTGCTTCTGGAATTCGTTCATGAATTTAACTAATAATTCAACATCTCCATATGTAACTGCATTGTAGAGAGAGGCACGAATACCACCAATCGATCTATTGAATAAATAATTAGATTAAAATTTTATCAAATTACAACTTGTATTATTGCAATTAATGACAGTAATAAATATAAGTGCCAGTAGCCTATATACCTGTGCCCTTTCAGTTGATACATTCTCAGTTTCTCTGCTTGCTCCAAAAATATATCTTCCAATTTTTCATTTCCATTTGCTCCACCAACTCGAAATGGCACGTTCATTTTACTACGGCAATTTCTGTCTATTGGGCAACTGTAGAAACCACCGGAATTTGCAATTGTGTTGTATAAAAGCTCACTTTTTGCTATTGCTTGCTGTTCCATAACAGGGACTCCACCATTTCTCTTTATCCATTGGAAAACTCTTTCCATTACATATACTCTGTAAAAAAATATTAATTTAAAAATGGTCAACCACTTATTCTAGAAGGTAGGAACTTACGAGAATGTAGCGGGAGTGTTATGAATTGAATTTTCCTTTGCTACATGGGTAAAATCGAATACTGATGGGCAGATGGTCATGGGATTTCCCAACAAGTCCTCTCTGATGATGACTACGGTTACACCGGATGGTCCAATGTTTTTCTGAGCTCCACCGAAGATGCAACCGAACTAAAATACAGAAACCGTAAAGTTTAGAATGAATGCAAAAGTTATAACACTCACCTTTGAAACGTCTAATTCTTCAGTCATAATACTAGAGGACATATCGGTTACAATAGGAACACCGTTTGTCTCGGGAATATAGTGGAACTGTACGCCTAGATAAACAAATTTATTAAAATTCAGTCAACCAGTGTCTCTAAAAATATTTACCATCAACAGTTTCGTTGGCACAGTAGTATACGTAGGAGGCATTAGGGTTCAATTTCCATGTGGACTGATCTGGAATACTGCCAAACTTGGCGGGTTTTGGGAAAGCAAGATTGACTTTACCATATTTAGCTGCTTCCTTTGCTGCTTTCCCAGACCAAGTTCCTGTAATAATGTAAATGTTTTTATTCGGGCACTGCTGTAAGAAATTACGGAATTATTACCTGTCACACAATAGTCTGCTGTGCCGGTTCTGTTGAGGAGATTTAAGGCTATGGCTGCAAATGCTCCGGTTCCACCTCCTTGGATAAAGAGGATTTTGTAATTGTCTGGTACTTTTCTGGAAATAAAAGAATATTTTGTTTAGTATTATTTAAACATTTCCATTACAGTTAAAATTATTTGTCATCAAGGAAAATAACTCGAGTTTTAAATTTTTTGAATTCTAGGAATAAACCAAAGCATTTAACACATCCATACTATATGTAATAAGTTATTTATTTTATTGGCACCTTTGTTTAAATTAATTATATTGTGTGAACGGTCGATACGTGGGGAATCTCTTTGTTTATCAGAATTCTAAACATTGAAATTCCATTCTTATATTAAATTTTAGTGTTCAACATTTACTTATATTTTGAAATTGGAACTTGTTACAGTTTACATATTTTAAATTTTAATATAGGGAGCTAACATAGAATATGTAATATCGTGTTACATTAACTAAACGTTGCACTAATAAAAATGGCAATAAATGTTTTTGTTGTATTTTGTCTGACAATTTTTATTAAACACTTTAGTAACATTTTTGGTTAAACATAAACAGCAGTTCGATCGTAAGTGACACGAGTTTTGCAACAGACTTTAAAATTTCCATGGCTTATCTTCCCATATTGATTGGTGCTTTATAAACAAGTTGCGTGGTAACTAAAATACCATACAGCACACAACGACCAGATTGATAAGAAATGCTTTGCTATTTTTGAAGAGATAAGTAGCTATAGTTTTACGAGTGACAGTATTATTTTATCAGCGGAAGGTCTAAGACTTCTACTTCCTAGAAGCTCAGTGGTTCTGAAATACCACAAAACAACATATGAAAACACTTACAATAATTCTCTAACAGCATTTTGGGCGTCTTTGTTGATTTTGTTATACTCCTTCGATCTATGGCTCATTTCCATAATACTCATTCCCGATGCTACATAAGACAACAGTTCTGTTTGTACTTCTTCAAGAACCTGTAAAAGAGCAAAATGTATTCAAATGCACTGTATGTTACATATGTGGAAGAATATACTACTACACTATTTATTGTAGTTCATAAATATATTTGTCCTTTTGGTTTCTAAATAACTTTGCGGAAGTATTTCTTAAAAATATATGTTGCACCTACAACTATTTAGATAGTGCACAGTAGGTAGGCACATTTAAGTGGGAGTTAATTTCCTATTGTTTGTCAATTTCTTATCACCAGCCAAAAAAATCGAGGCCAGGGCATGATTAATGAATGATTAAACAGGGGACAGCATAAAGCTGGACTTTGCGTCTAATTGTCAACATTATATAATTGTTCAGAAAAAATAAATTTCATCATTGGGGACATCCAAATATTGTTAGGGTTAATAAACTAACAATTTTGTTGGTTTTAATGTTGAAAGCAACTTCATGTTCGCTGTTTAGGGCAAAAAGGAAGAAATATAATCCTGAATTTTTCTGAAAGTTACTACAGAACTGGCTCAAACCAGATATGGCGCAGGAAAGAAACCGGTTATAACTGGTTGCATGCATTTTTATGGCATAAAAATGTAGTTGCACAACGACCTCGATGACTTTTTCTTGTGCTGTAAATAATATGCTGTTTTCCTACCGCACTGACCTATTCCTACTCGCATTGTATATGAACATTTTATGGTTTTATCAACGAAAATAATGTGAACCTTTTCAAAAAATGTCGTTAAAATAATGCACCATGTAATGAAAAATTGCAGATTTTGTAGTGCATAATTTTAAATCTCTAAAATTAGAATTGACATTAAAAATAAATTTGATTGCACATTGATGAGGAATCTGGACATAAGAAATAATTTTTTGTTTAGTACTTATAAATTACATGGTTTCAAACTAACTGATTGACACACTTAGGCTATCTACACCTTTATGAGCAAATTTACATTGAAACGTATACAGAGATTGAAGTTTAATATTAATTTAGATACATAAATAAAATTAGTATTAATTTCTTTCAAAACGGAATTTGAATGCCAATATTTTTTTTAGTAAATGAACAAAAAATAAAATTAAACTTCGTTAAAAATATTGAAAATATTTGGAAAAACAATAATTTTTCCTAATAATATCGTTTTTGCTATTAAGAAGATAGTTATTTATTCTATTTAGATACCTAGTATACGAGATCATTAGTAGCCAACAATCAACATAATTTTTGTTGGAGTTGAAGCAAGTAGATAGGCTACAACAATTAAACTAACTGGAAACTTCCATAACGTAGCTTGTTAAAAAAAGATAAAAAGCAAACACAAAAATGTAGGTAGGTACTTACCTCTAAAGGTAACTTGGCAGGTCCAGCCCCAAAATTGAGGGACCGCGCAGTGGTCGATGCACTTCCAGCTCCCATTGTTGCAAGTCAACGCTTACTGCGAAACGAGTAATTATTTCCAAGAGCCACGGACACAAAGCAAGTTTTCTCGCTGCGAAAGTGGTAGCGTTCTGGTTTTGAATCGCGGCTCCCGCCACTATAAATAGTGATTGAGGCGTTTATCACCACTTCGATTGCTTGTTTGGGTCTTATGATCTTACATCAGCTCTGCATTGAATAAAGTTGAGGTTGCGTAGTCCACTGATAAGGAGTGATAACGGCCGCATGTACTTTAAAGATCTGTGTAATTGCCTTTTTATGTTCGTTGTGGTTCTCCGGAATTAAATTGTCCAGCTTAACGTGTAAAATTACCCATGTACCAGGGGCGACAATAAAATTTTGGGGTTACTAACGAATAAAAGCTAGCGAATTTTGTTTTTGTATGACATAGGTTTTTCGTTATAATAGTAAAACGTGGAGGTACTCTTACACAGTTTTCCGTGGTCATACCCTTTTTTTTTCTTTTCGGTGGACGTTATTCCCGCACTATCTGTGACAATCTTTCAGATGGCATCCTTCTTACTTGACCTATCAAATCAATTTTTTATCGCTATTAGTAGTTGTCCATGTCTCTAAGCCATAAGTATAATGGGATGTCGTGAATTATTGTGTCACAAATATTTATGTTGGTGATTTTTGTGATTTATTTATTTATTGTGTATTGGGGGCTGCAAACGGGACTAGCCCAAAATAGCAGCTACAATATACAGTGTGTCCCCGGATAGGTGAAACGACTCTTGTAAAAGGTAAAAAATTTCGATTTAAATTTTCATTTTTTGGGGTTCAGCCCTGCTTGGTTAAAGGCAAATTTCTAACATAATTTCAGTTTTGAAAAATCAAGTATGCCTTGGAAATTTTCAAAAACCCATTTTTCTGTAAGGTAAAGTGCCCTTTATGTGACTAATACGACAAAAAGTTATTAAGAAAAGTTGTTTAGAATAAACATCTAGGCCCCTATACCAAATTTCAAAATCCTCGGCCAACTTTGATTGCTCACATTTTCTTTCAAGTTTATTTCCCAAATCAAAGAATTTTATTTTTAACAAAGTTTTTTTATTATGAAATAAACCACTTTATTAAAAGTATTTGTTTTTTCAATAAAAAACTTTTCTAAGTTAAGAAAATCCACAAATACACACGCGAAGTATACTCGTAGCAAGAAAAGTCAACTATAGACTACTTCCTGGTAGGAAGAGAAGACATGAGGCTAATAAAAGACGTAATTGTGAAACAGGAAGCGGAAATAGGAAGCGACCATTATTTGGTAAGAATGGACGTAGATGTGAAAAGCGAAATACCACAAGAAAAAAGAAGAAGAGTAATAAGAGAACGTATTCGAAGTTACAGATTGAAAGAAGAGGATGCGAGAAAAGAGTATCAGAGAATAATAGAAAAGAAATTAAAGAAAGAAACAAAAGGAAAAATGATGTAGAGGAAGACTGGGCATATCTAAAGCAAAGTATTTTAGAAGCAGCGAAAGAAAGCTGTGGAACAACAAAAGCAAGCAGCAAAGATATAAAGAAAACAGCATGGTGGTCAATGGAAATAAAAGAAAAATTGAGGAAAAAGAAAAATAGATGGAAGAGATACCTACAGACGAAAACTAGGGAGGATTATGAAAAATATAAAGATAAAAGAACAGAAGTGAAAAACGAGGTAAAAAGGGTAAAACCAGAAGAATGGGTGAAATTCGGAAACAAAATGAAGGACAATTTCACGGAAAATCAAAAGTTATTTTACAGCACACTAAAACAGTTCAGACAACACAAGTCCAGTAGTTTAAAAAAACGTAAGAGATAAACAAGGAGAACTACTCACAAAAGAAGAAGACATAATTGAAATATCGAAGTAACATTTTAAGGAGTTGCTAGAGGATAGCGACGAAGAAGAAAGAGAGGGTAGCAACAAAAATGAAGAACACACCACAACCAACAATGATGACGTAGGCGTTAAACATATTACAAAAAAAGAATTAGAGGTGGCAATTCAAAAGATAAAGTTAGGAGAGGCTGCAGGAAAAGACGGCATAACACCAGAGATGATAAAGTACATAGGAGAAACCGGTAAGGAAAATATACTAAGACTAATGAACGACATAGTAAAAGCAAAAAGAGCCCCAAAAGATTGGCAGACGGTTGTAATTGTGTCACTACACAAAAAATGTGATAGAAGAGAGTGTAATAATTATAGATGAGTTACACTATTAAGCATAACAGGAAAAATATGGGCAAGAATATGGGAAGCAAGATTAAGGAAAAAACTAGACGACACAATAGGAGATAGTCAATGTGGTTTTAGAAAAAGGAGAGGAACACAAGACAAAGTTTTCATACTAAGGCAAATAAGCGAAAAGGTAATAAACAAAGGAAGTGAAATTCACATATGTTTCATAGACCTAGAAAAAGCGTTCGATAGAATTAAAAGAAAGGACATATGAAAGGCACTAGAAAACAGAGGCATACCAACGAAAGAGATAGAGATGGTCAAAATATTATATAACAAGACAACCACTCTAGTGAGAACAAGAAATGAGGAGTCAAAAGAATTTGAAACAACTAGAGGGCTAAGACAGGGCTGTGTGCCCGATATTATTTGCACTAATTATGGATGAGGTAGTCAAAGAAGGTAAAAAGAAAACAAAAAGTATAATATATGCAGACGATATGGTGATAATGGCAAGATCAGAGAGAGAACTACAACACAACCTGAATATATATAACAAAGAGATGCAAAAAGCAAACATGAGAATTAACATAGAAAAAACAAAGACAATGATAATAGCAGCAGAGGAAAGAAGGCATAATATTGCAATAGAAAAAAAACAAGAAATAGAGCAAGTGAACAAATTCAAATATCTGGGGACATATATTAGTAGCAATGGGAAGATACACGACGAAATAAGCGAGCGCACAGCCGTGGTATGAAGAACTTTTAATATGATAAAAAAACACTTTCTGGGGAAAACCGAAATACCAAAACAGACGAAAGTAGAGGTAGTTAAAAAAGTGGTGTACCCGGCATTAGTTTATGGCAGCGAATCGTGGACGATCACAAATAAACTGAAGAGCAGACTGACAAGCACAGAAATGAGTTCTGGATAAAAATAGAGGGAAAAACTAAACAAGACAGGATCAGGAACACAACATACAGAGAACAACTGAAAGTAAAGGCGGTGGAAAAAGTGGTCCAAGAAAGCCAACTAGGATGGCTGGGACATGTACACAGAATGGGAGAAGATAGAATGGTGAAACAAGCACTGGAAGCAAGACCAGAAGGAAAGAACAGAGTGGGAAGACCAAAGAAGACATGGACAGAAGGGGTAAAAGTAGCAGAGCGGAACAGAGAGGGCTACAATGGAATACAGTGAGACAAATAGCGCAAGATCGAAAAGAATGGAAGAAGTGGTACCAAAAACACCAATCGATGGAGAGTGACAACAACCTAATCGCCTTCAAGCCTTACACCTTACGCTAGAAAAGCTCAGGATTATATGTATGTATGTATGTATTGTCTCACCATTCACATTTTGCTCTTTGAACTTCCATTTTGGGTTCTTTGCTCAGTCTTACATATATTTTTGCGTTGACAACCAGTTGCTACAACATTTTAATTTTTTTTTTTGTTATATTCTCTTCTTTCTCTCAACTCTAATAGTATCGACTGGTATACAAATGTACCCCAAGTAGCTTTTTTGGCTGTAATTTTGAAAATATTTTTTAAAAGCCTTTGTCGTATTTAGCAGCTTTCTTTTATGGTTTGCTTTCCGTTTTAATAAAACTTTTTCTACAACCACTATAGAAAATAGGATTTTCTGAACTCATTTCCATAGAAACTAGTGTTGAAAATGATGCTTTGCTAAATTGGGTGTGGAAAATTTAGATTGCTATTAAAGACTACAGCAAATTATTTGAACATTTATTCGTAAAATTTAAGATAGTAGTAACAAGTAGTAATTATAAATTTTTAATATTAAAATTAAACACGCACGACGTACAATTTGTTACATTTACATTAGGAATGGAATTCAACACATTTTGGTCTGTTGCTTGATTTAGTTGGAACTGATTCTGAAGAATTTCAACAGGAATGTCCTCTGCAACATTATTATTATTATAGTAACCAATAACATCAGCTGATCCACTGGAAGTAGACTCAGATTGAGCATTAGGACGATACCCGGGTTTGTCAATAATTCTTTTGGCATTTTTTATTTTAGTTTGTATAGAGTCTCCTATATATCCCTCGGCCACCGCAGTGGACTTCCATCCACCATGCTGTTTTAATGAAAGTATATCTGCCCCGGCATTTACAAGAAGGGTTGCAGAAGTTCTGCGAAAACAGTGCCCTGTATACGCAGATGCATTGGGAAGTTTTAAATGTTCAGCAATACGTTGGGGTATTTATTCCCACCGGTTGAGACGTGCATTTTTCTTTTCTGTAATTTAAAAATAACCTTCTATTTTCTATTGGTGGTCGGCGAGAAGCGTATTTTTTTAAATTACGATAACCAATTTTCCTCGCCATCTGTTACTGTGAAACTACGCGTTATATGAGTCTTCGTGTCAAATATTTTAACAATTAGCAAAGTATCTTCTACTTGTATATCGTCTACAGTTAATTTCATGAGTTCGTCTCGGTGACAAGCACCAGCAACCCCCAAAATGAGTGCAACCTGCAACCAATGGGATGATTAATATATATATAAAATATAATTATTGTCTTCTATTTACCTTCATCATTAAAAATGAATCGTCTAAAGCTTCAGTAAGGAACTTGCTTATCTCGTTTCTCGTAAAAGTAAGCGACTTTTTCGCCCTATAGCCCACTGATTTACGTTTTAACAAAGAAATACGCTTCGGGAACTTTGAGATATCCAAATCTTCTTCAACAATCAAATAACTCTTTAACATGGAATAAGAAGACCAAACCGTTGATGCTCTCAAGTGTCTTGATTTTTCAGCAAAATAAGCCAATAAAGCATTCAACCACACGAATAAGAAGCCATATTGTCGAATAATTTTGTATAAAAAGTAAGTCATTTCGGGATGTTCACCAATTACCTTGGGAACTGTACACTTTTCGATTCATATTTGCACTAGTACAAAAATGGACGCAAGATAGGGTTTGGCATGGTAAATTTTAAATAAAACACAAACGCTTCGTCAATATTCGGCAATCGCCGTAGTTGTTGTTTAATTCCCCCCTATAGTGATTGTTTATTTGCGCCATGACAGTTCTACAATATAACCTACAATGTTTGATTCTAAATAATAAGTTCCATTACCGAATTTATGAGTAGTTGGAGAAAACATAGTATGTTTCATTCGCACAAAAAATGCGTTTTCGGGACGCGTAAGACTCGCCGATCTGTCTTATTTGTCCCGAAATCATGCATTTTTTGTACTAATGAAACAAATAACTATTTCCGTTATCTTTGTTATCTTTTCTTTAGTACACCACTCCTTAAAAGTGTCGTATTCAAGGGTAATACCACAAGCAGTGGATATATTTTTGACAAATATTTTGTCGTTTTCATGTAAATTATTGCGTTTAAATTTCACGATACAAAATCACATAAAAAATGTCACGAGTCGAAGGCGAGTGACATTTAAATGTGATTTTGTTGAGTTAAATTTGCAATAATTTCTATGGAAATGGCAAAATATTTAAAAAAATATATCCACTTCGAGTAGTATTTGGGACGACTATTTAACAATATTAATACATAACGATTAACTTTATTGAAAAATAATCCAACAATTAATATAATTATTCATTCTCAATCAAATTCAGCGGAATACTTCCAAAACACAGCATTTTAAAATTTTTAAAACAAGCCACACAGTTTGTTGGGGTTTAGTGTTACGTAACCTAACGATATCACTAAGGACAGAACATTGTTGCTAAGCGATACTTCACAACAAGGCTATTTATTTTTTGAGTACGTACATTGTTTTGTGAATATTTTGCATGGTGTCCAATATTCAGTGATATACTGCTGTTATTGGTTGAAAAAAGCAAATGTCTGCAATGTGATTGGCATAATATGTTATAGTGTTGAATAGTCTCTGATATACCGTCGTCGGGATTTTTGAGGTAGTAATTTCAGGCATGCAGTCTTGGCCGCTTCAGAAACATGTGGTGGAGTAGGTATTAGAAACCATTTCGCTACCATTTTCACCTTTAAATTCGTCCATTTGTAGTTTTTATTGGAAATTCGGCTTAAAAATTGCAGGAAACTCACAAAACGTCAAATTTCATTTGCGTCGTTTACTAGTCTCCGTAACAACCGTATAAGTCGCTTGATCAAATTGGGATTAATATAATAGATATTTAGACAAATACAGAAATTTTACAATAGAGATAAGTTAAATTTTTCTTGTGGTAGTAGAACGTGTGGAATGAGCCATTGCAAAACGCAATCGCTCGCTCTCCAACTTTCATACTGGTTTTGCAATGATCTCTTTTCCGCACTTGTATTACAATATACTATCATGTTAAAAGTATGGTGCACGTGTGCGCCAAACATTCGCGTATTTTCGTGCGGTGTCAACTTTGACACGATTTTTTTCATAGACAAAGCGGTGCAAGTAGTTTGTATGTGTAGTTATTAGTGAACGTAATTGGTTGTATTCTATAAAAAAATGTGCAGTGTGCCGCTTGCCTAGATACTGACAAGTCAGAGGTTAATAAAAATAACTTATAGGCTATTTTTACATTATTGTGTCTGTAATAAATAAAATCAAATTCATTTTTCTACTAATCTGTGTTTTAATTACAAAATGGGTGTGGAGTACAACTGCACTTCTGTCTGTACTCGATGTAAGTTTTTGTGGTCGATAGCATGAGGGTTAACATAGGCTGAGAGCCTGTTACTAATTATCCAAAATGTGATTTCATCGACCTCTACTCGTTGCATTAAGGAAAGAATGTATTTTTTTCACATGGGCCACGATCACCAAAGATGTTGGTATGATGGCCGAAAAAAGTACGCTGTAACTGATGTTCGGGTGTAGGTTTGAACTCACTACCTGCTGACCGTAAAGGCAAACGTTTTAACAGTTGGCCATCCGCTCTCTTTTGCTATATTCTCTACGTCTACTTTTTTATTTCATCAACATCCTTTTAGTAGTTATTTTTACTGGTAAGTCGCTGCATGCAGGGATTTTTTCAGATTTTTATTTAAAATATTTATAGCCGAAGAGAACTTTGAAGTTAACATAAGTATCCTCTTGCTTTCTCTAAATCATGTCGCCTTACCTTCAACTACAGGGAAAGAAGTGATTATAGAAGATCTTTTTCAAATGTGACAATTTTTTCAGATTATGCCATAAGTACCGAAACAAAGAACATTTGGACGTTATGGCTTTAATTACTATATCTGCTTAACAGCAAGATATAAAGAACATCACCACTTGATAAGGATCAAGGTCACGTTCGTAGCTTGAAATCGAAAATGGAAATTATGTTTGTTCAAGTATTTTAAGTTCTGCTTCAGTTTAGCAAAGAGCAAGATACATTCCTGTTCAGTTAGCGAAGCTTGTAAAAGTTGGATGAAAATTGTGGACAATCTTCAAGAAAAGCAAAAATAACGAGTAGCTATTACAGTATCAAAAAATTTAATTGACGTTAATATGGAAAAGAGAATTGAAGCGAATTTGGTTACTGAAGATTTGAAATGTATCATACTTTTAAAATCCATAGAAAAACGATATAGACAAATGGGGACATGAACTAATTTTTGGAGATCTCATGCTGGTGAACAATTTTTTCGTTCATTATCGAAACTATGAAATTGAAAAGTCCAAAATTCTCTGTAATATTTACAAAGATGGCATTTGAAGTTAAAAAGGAACGCGGATGTGTTACTTAAACACATGCTGAAAAATCTTTAGAGGCAATATTATTACATAGAAATGAGTAAAATATTCATTAAAAAGGAGCGCCCAGATGAAAGTCAAAGAAATTTTAAAATACCTATTAGTCGTTTTAGAAAATATTTGTCTGATTTCAATGCTTATTGAGGTGACGCAGTGCTCAAATTAGAGAACAAAGGAGTACATGAATGAAGTCAATAAAAGGAATGGCAGAATAAGAAAATTGAGTGCAGTGTATAAGTTGATTATGATGTGCATTGTACGTAAATATCAATATTAATATAGCAAGTGGTGCCAAACAAGGTTGCACCTTCTCACATTTACTGTTGGCACTCACTTCTTGTCACTACTTGTAGCAGACTGAATTATGAGAAGAAAAGTTGAAAAATGTAAATACACTAAAGATTTAGTAAGTGCTATAGAGGAGTTGGAGTTCAACACGCGCAAAAGAAATTAAACTCTTCAAAACACAGATAGAAAGAATGGGTGTAAAAATGAACATCTACTCAATGCGCTTAAACTCACAAGCCATCAGAGAAATTGAGTGGGCAGGGAAACCTATTAAAACGTATTAAGTATTACGTGCTTCTATAGTATGATCAAAAAGTTATTTCATCTAGTATGGCCATGGACAACTACTTAATTTATAGATGCTTAAGTATAAACGTAGTTGCATCCATAAATGAGAAACTATTCCATGGCCATACTAGATGAAAATCATTGTTGATCATACTTTAGTAAGCGATGTAGAAAGTAGTCAAGCAGATGTTAAAGGATAAGTTGGCAGCGTACAATATGTGTTTAAGAATCTTTAAAAAATATGACCATCAAACGAGTTATTCTGAAAAACAAAGTGTAAAATTTGTCCTAATCTGAAGTGTGTCTGTTTATGGTAGCGAGGCCTTGATAAACAAAGGTTTGAGAAGAATTTTAAAAATATGCTGACCACACAAAATCTTAATTGTAGAACTATAGAGACAAAAATTGAGATGGTTGGGACACATTCTGAGGCGACCTAACAACAATATAACAAAATACGCCCTTGAGTATAAAACGAAAATTGTTTAGAGCTTAATACAAAAATCTCGTATTAAATCAATGGCGTAATTGGCTTATTACAAGATATAAACTCCAACGGTATTCTTCGTTTGTGTTTAAACAAACAGGCGCATGTGTTTGCTCAATTTTGTTCATTGATAGAATTACCAAATCAGACAAGTCTTATTGGGTGGTCGTATTTCTTAAAAAATGTTTAAGTAGACTGGTGACAGTCAGTAATATGGTTAAAAAATGTCCAAGTTGTATGTACAACATGTTCATTAAAAAAGTCCATAAGTGGCGGCTGTGGAAATTCAAACGTATGAATAATATATTGGTGGCACTGTAAGTCTATTTCAAATTCGAGGTTATCAGGTTAGGTTTGCCGTCAAATTCGAGGTTAGCAGGTTAGGTTTTGCGTCAGTCTGTGTCAAAATTGACGGAAACATAACCTGATAATCTCAAATTTGACATAGACTTACAGTGCCACCAACATATTATTCATACGTTTGAATTTCCACCGCCGCCCCTTATGGACTTTTTTAATGAACATGTATTTTCTATAACAGCATGTAGATTGATACTACTGGCGCGAAATTGAACAAATCTTATGTTATTCAGTATTTATTCTTATTTATAGAGTTTTCAGCATAAAAGGCTATTATTTAAAAATCGCTGTTGTGTTTGTTATAACCTCGCCGTCTTTTATTAATGTGTCTATATTTTAGTAATACAATAACTAGAACCGAAGTTACGAATATTCAAAATTAAACCTACGATTTACCGGGAATATTCTTTAAACATCTTGAAAACCAATAATGAATAAACACCACGTTAAAATTCCAGAGATCAAAATATCCAGAGTTTTCTTTTATCATGACGCTTGTGTACTTTATTGTATTGTTATTGATAGTTCAGTGATGTCATGCGATTGAGAAATTTGTTCTTTATTACATGCTCTACTAATAATGGGCGTTGTGAAACCGATAAAATCATTGAGCTTCAGAAAATCAGATTCATGAGAGTTTATGTGAAATTGCTGTGGTATTTTTTTCCTCTATATGGAACCAGTTAAAACCGATTCGTTGTAGAGAGGCCAAGAGGTCAGGCTTCTGTGCCTGTTAGCAGCTGACACAAAGTATCTACATAGTTAAAATTAATATGAGATAATATTCGGATGATATATTCATCATTATGTTAAACAATTTAGCAAAAATGTTTTAGTTTTTGTTTTTGGCATCAACGTGGTATACGGTATTTATTATTTCTTATGACACACAAATTAAAAATAGGCGTTTTTCTTTACTGAATACTTTGTATTGTATCAGTAGTTGTTATACTTTTACATAAAAGCACGTACTTGCTTTTATAAAAAATCTTCCTTTTACAGTGATCTTGTAACTAGCCAAAAATTTGATTTTAAATTTTTAAGCATTTTTGTCAAAAATTTTCAAAAATTACAAATTCTGCAAAAACGGTACAAAATAGGGCGTTAGTTGAAGAGACAAATTTTCTCTAGAATTTCAAGCTGAATTCAAAAATGTAATAATTAATAATATACCGGGTGTTCTATATAAAATAGGAGTGAATAAAAAAAAAAATTAAACAAAAGAAACCTATTTTAGAAGTATTCAACTGGAAAATTACCTATTTCACATCAATACACATTCAAAATGTAATAAAAATTTGAAGTTTGAAAAAATCGTAGAGCCGTTTTTGAAAAAATCGAAAAAAACTGAAAAATCACAAGAGTAAACACCTACTTTCGGTTATGCGATTTTCTTCAAAAGCTTGCTATCGCATCTGCATAGTACACAAAACTTATGTATGAAATATCAACGCCATACCTCTTTTCGTTTTTGAGATATTCTATTCACAGACAGACACACAGACAGACCAACGAAAAAAAATTATGTGTTTTCGGTTCAGGGGACTCTAAAACGTGAAGATCTGTTGAAAACTCAATTTCGAATTTTTGGGGTGAATCCAATACTTCCTTTATTTTAAAAGGAAGTAAAAAATTTGATGGTTTCATTTGCAGTTATTATTGCGTTCATAAAATTGTCCGTATAAATGCCACCATCTGTCATTTTGGAATTGGAAAATTCATCACCAAACATTTTAACAGCAACTACAACCGATAATATCTTAAGTAGCACATGCCTACTTAAAAATAGCTCACTGTACGTTGATTTAAAAATATCTTGAAATGCCGTTATCGGAAAAACTATTAAGTTTTTGAAGTAAAATTAAGTACACCTTTTTATGTGAAATTAAAATATCTGCTACAATCTGAGCGCTGAGGTGCTAAAATGTGGACATAAGAATATCACTATTAATGTCAAGTGGAAGTAGAGTATTTACCGTCCCCTAGATATAGATGTATTTTCCGTTAAATGAGGATTTCAGAAAACTAGCGAATCCACAAACGTCAAATCGGATAAGTTTTTTTTGAGTTAGGGAAAAGAAGATTCAGCTTCTAGAGCATTAACTTCGTAAAAATACATTTTTTTACTATTTGACCTTCTTTACCTAATTTGATGAGAATTGTATTCCCTTAGACGCTGTCTATTTTTTTTTCAAAACATTCTGTATGTTTGGTTTAACTTTAATTATGTTTCTCAACATATTTTGAGAAAATTTTAGTTGCGTCTTCAAGCTTCCAGGCACGATCGTCATTACAGCTTCATCATTCGTAAAACGGGTGATTGGAACGGGTTATTCCAATTTTGATAAGATCTTGTAACTAAGTCTGGAGAATAAGGTGTTTGTTTACTGGATTCATCTAATAACAGTAAAAATAATCTTTCTGCTCGTATGCGATTTCCGTTCTTATTTTCTCAAGTACATTTTGTTCATCTATTATCACATTCAATACTATGGATGGAAATATTCATTGACCTTTCGTCCATTGGAATCTAAGTGTCTTCGTTATCTATTGGCTTGTACTAGATAATTTGTACTTTATTTACTGCATAAAATAATTATAATAAAATAGGAATAATAACTATCAAACCTAAAGAAACTCTAAAAAGCATTATCGGAAACTATATATCAGTTCGTTAGCGGAGATTACAAGAATGACATCATTTCCAAGTACCTAATTGCAAATTTAGGTTTTTATTTTTTGTATAATTAACTTGAATTTTGATAACCTTTTACATTATAAACAATGAGAACATACAATTCTTATATTAATAAAAGATCACATTTCGTTTGCGATATATCTTGATGGTCAATAATTAAATGCCTTTTTCGTTCTATTTATTATATCCGCTAGGAAATTTCAGAGATATAATTGTTTAAATAACGCATGCATTTATTTGAAATTTTATTAGAATGTACTTTATCAATATGCTCAAAACGGTAAACGTTCCTGAAATTCCAGTTAATCAGAATATATAATCGCAGGTCGTGACCTACAGATTGAAAATGGCTGGATATGGGTTCTTATAAAATTCATTTTGCGAGTTCATCATCATCAACGTTAAGTATAGTTTTATAAAAAGATGACGTAGTCTACTTCATGTTAGAAGGGTAATTCGTGGACACGTGTAAATTTAGTCTCAGCGGTATTAATTAACTGACTTTACTTGATATTACATATCCATAATTCATAACATTGTGTTTTAAAGTATGCCAAAAAAATAGACATAAAAAGTGTAAGAATTATTGCAAGTTAAGAGTGAATATTTTATTTTTCAAGATAATACGTGTAACATTAGAAAACAATAATAAACTCAAATTTTGTATAAATAGCTAGCCATCCCATTCACTAATTAAAATTTGGTTCAATGTTCTGTATATTAAAAATGACGGATAGTTTGTCATAGTCATTATTTTTCAGTTTTTAAGCGACGATATGCAAATAAAAATTAATTTTGTTGAAATTACATTATCTTCTCAATAGAAGTATGTCATCTTTGATAGTCTGATAGCAGTAGAAACAGGGAAATTTATTATTTTTACAAGCCGTTATAATGTATGTGGGTATAGCTAATATTAATCTTTGTTCTTCTGTAATTTTCTTTCATTGCTACTAAAATGTATGGTACGAGCCGTTTTTTATGGGATACGGCAAGTTCGTTCCTCACATTCCGTTCCCCACATTTCGTACCCCACATTTCGTTCCGGAGATATTTCGTCTGCCTACATCTCGTACCCGGAAACTTCGTTCCCGACCGAGCTCAGTTTGTCCCCTAGATTACAGGGTGTTGTGGACAACTTTTCTTAGTTGCATTTTGCCGTATCATGTAGTAAAACTAAAAATAACATTTAATTCCTTCTTGTAAACTCAAGCCGGGGTCATACTGTATATAGTTCTTCTAAGTTCAATTACTACTTATTGAAAAAATCTGTAAAGGGGTTTACACGAAACTTCCCTCGCGAATTAGATCAATTTTAAAATAAAAAAAATTTAATGCACTGGGGTTTTAACTCTAGCCGCATCTGCGTAGCGATTGTAACCCCATCGACTTGTCGTACTACGCCATCCAGACTTATTGGAACGGTCTTATTGTTGAAACGTTTTGACTCTTTTGTGCTATTATCCTGTATCTGTTGAGTCATATTTTCGGCAAATGTAAAGCCTGACTTATGTAAAAATTATTATTTTCATCTATTTCAAAGTTAACTCAAAAATAAACAAAACTTAATTTTTAAAGGTGCTTTTCCTGTATATATTTGTCTGAAATTTTCACGGGTCATGCCAGGTAAATATATAATCCGTATGCAAAATATTATCATCCTCCAACAAATAGTTTTTGAGTTATACCTCCAACAGACAGACCGACGGAAAACCAGTTTTTCGTCATCCAGAGACCCCGAAACGTAAAGGTCTAAACAAATCTCGGAAGGTGATTTTTTTGCCAATTCAATACTTCCTTCGTCTTTTAGACGGTAATGATAATGCAGACAAAATGCATACGATGTTTTGAGTTTAGAAAGGTCTCCAGAAAATTGTTGTGGTGTGTAGCTATAGATGAAGCCTGAGGCTGAAATATAAGTACGGAGTAGAAGGGTCTAGGACAACTCGGCGCCGCCATCTCGGCGCCGGGACAACTCGGCGCGGAGCCATCTCGGCGCCAGCCAACTCGGCGCGAGGCCATCTCGGCGCCAGCCAACTCGGCGCGAGGCCATCTCGGCGCCGAATTTAAATTCGCAAACTACAGTGTGCACTACGTAAGAAAAAATTATTATAAACAAATAATAAATAAAGTGATCGCTAAAAAGCTGGCATCAAATGAAAAAAAATATATAGAATTTCTTGGAAAATCAAACACTAACGACCGGAGGTAATTGCAAAGTGATTACAAATGGGCCAAACAAAAGTTGTCACGTGACTTCCGTTATCAGTAAAATTCAACATTTTTTAAAAATAATTACGAAAAATGAATTTACTACCCAAGATAAGGACAACATTTACGAAACAAAGTTGTTTTCTGGCCTTGACATTGTTGAGTTAGCTAAAACTAACACATAGTAAAAATCGTATGGAAATCTTGCTTAATTTCCAAAAATTGTACTTTTTGGATTTACACAACGAAAAACGCCACTTTTAACTAAGTAAAAATCACTCAATATATTTAATACGGGCTAAATAGGTTGTCGGACAAGCTGTCATTCTGTATAAAGTGAAATGTAAACATTACCAATATTTATATATATATATATATTTATATACAGGGTGATTTTTAAGCTGATTCTTTCCGTTTACCAGGAAATAAAGCTAAAAAAATGAGTATTTTTTTATTCACCATTTTTCCGAAATATCAAAACTAACAGAGGTACAAGGTGTTAAAGTTTCAAATTAAAAACTAAAGTATGGCGCAAAGGCGGCTGGACAATTTTATTTTTGTTTATCTCTGTTGTCAAGCAATGATCTGTCAACTAGTTTTCCATTGTAATTTTCTTAATGTTATAGCTGCAATAATGGCTCATGTTTATGAAAATAACGAATGAGTGAATATGCTTATTATTTACTGGGAGTGTCGTCAAAATGACGCTGCCGCATCGCTCTTATACGCGGAATGTGTGTGTAGAAGCGAATGCTGATAATTTTGATCATTTAAGTTAGATTAAGTTTAGTTTAATTTTCGTTAAGTAATTTTAGTTCATACTTTGAAACTTTAACACCTTGTACAGCTGCGGAAATAAAAAGCGGGACAAGTTCTGTAGGGTAATTTTTTACTATTTGAACGTTGTAATGTTGCCTTCTTGATTTTTTATGAAAAACTTTCTATCATGTGTCAATGAACAAAGACGAACAGGTTAATGCAGTACAAGAAGCTTGGGATAGCATCGAAAATGAATTTATTCAGACAATTTAACTTCAGCAAAAATTTTGTGTCCCGCTTTTTGTTTCCGCAGCTGTACCTCCGTTAGTTTTGATATTTCGCAAAAGTGGTAAATGGCTTACTTTTTTTAGCTTTATATCATGGCAAAAGAAAAGAATCAACTTAAAAATTACCCTGTATATACAGTGTGTCCCCGGATAGGTGAAACGACTCTTGTAAAAGGTAAAAAATTCTCGATTTAAATTTTCATTTTTTTGGGTTCAGCCCTGCTTGGTTAAAGGCGAATTTCTAACAGCATTTCAGTTTTGAAAAATCAAATATGCCTTGAAAGTTTTCAAAAAATCTATTTTTTCTTTAAACGGCAGTAAAATATGGCATTATACTGCTGGATTGATGATGCTAAACTGTCACTTTATTGCCGAGCGGCAGATAATAGTATCTGCCGCTGACGAGCGGCAGATAAAGTTATTATCTGCCGCTGACGAGATCAAGTAATTTTCTTCGAATTTTGTTCACAAAGTTGTAAATAATTTGTTATAAAAACGTTTGAAGAAAAAATACTAAATGTTATTCGGAGCAAAAGTATCTTTATGTGGCTCGGCTGTACTTATCTGCCTCGCAAGCTAGGCAGATAACCTGTTCAGACTCGCCACATAAAATATAACTTTTGCTTCTAATAACATAATATACTATTTTGTACTCATGACTTCAAAATTCATATTTCCCGGTCATTCCCGAAAGTTACTTTTCCCGCACTGCGGTGTTTTTTACTTTTCAACAAAAACTAGGGGAGTTGTGTTTTTATAATAAATGGGGCTGCGTGCTATTACGTTGGCCCATCTCCAAGGGGGCTTTTGGGGTTTCGTCCATCTTCAAACGGGCCTCTGGGGTTCCGCCCCTCTCCAAGGGGGACCTTGGGGCTTCGCCCTTCTTCAAGAGGCACTCGGGGCTCCGCCCTTCACCAAGGGAACCCTCGGGGATCCGCCCCTCTTCAAGGGGGCTCTAGGGGCTCCGCCCTCTCCAAAGCGGCCCTCGGGGCTAAGCCCATCTCTAAGGGGACCTTCGGCGCTCCGGCCCTCTCCAAGGGAGCCCTCGGGGCTCCGCCCATTTTCAAGCGGGCCGTTGGGGCTCCGCTTCTCTCCAAGGGATCCTTCAGGGCCCCGCTCCTCTCCAAGCGGCCTTCGGGGCTCCGCTCCTGTCCAAGGGGGCCCTCGGGGCTCCTCCCATCTCCAAAGGGACCCTTGGGGCTTTGCCCTTCTCCAAGCGGCCCTCGGGGCTCCGCCCCTCTCCAAGGGGGCCCTCGGGGCTCCGATTCTCTCCAAGATGGCCCTCGGGGCTCCGCTCATTTTTACGCGGGCCCTCGGGGCTCCGCCTCTTTCTAAGAGGTCTTTCAGGGCTCCGCTCTTCTCTAAGGGAGCCCTCGGGAATCCACCCCTCTTCAAGGAGGCCCTAGGGGCTTCGCCCCTCTCCAAAGCGCCCCTCGGTGCTCCGCCCATCTCTAAGAGAATCTTTGGGGCTCCTCCCCTCTCCAAGGAAGCCCTCGAGGCTCCGCCCATTTTCAAGCGGGCAGTTGGGGCTCCGCTCCTCTCCAAGGGGTCCTTCAGGACCCCGCTTCTCTCCAAGGGGCCCTTGGGGCTCCGCCCCTCTCCAAGGAGGCCCTTGGGCTCCGCCCATCTCTAAGGGGGCCCTCGGGGTTCTGTCCCTCTCCAAGGGGGCCCTCGGGACACACGTCTGGATCGTTCTCCTTTATTATATAGAGGATTGTCCCTCGTTGGTTTAATTGCGCCTGCAAACACCAGAGGCGCTGTAAACGTCAACAAAAACTAACAGGTGCGTAGGATAGCTATAAAGGTCAGTTTACGGCGGCGTGTGACTAGTAAATACATGCTTCGTAATTATTTTTAAAAAAACGTAAAATTTTACTGATAACGGAAGTCATGTGACAACTTTTGTTTGGCTCATTTGTAATCACTTTGCAACCACCTCTGGTCGTCAGTGTTTGATTTTCCACGAAATTCTCAATAATTTTTTTTATTTGACGACAGCTTTTTGGTGATCACTTTATTTATTATTTTTTGATAATAATTTTCTTACGTAGTGCACAATGTAGTTTGCAAATTTGAATTCGGCGCCGAGATGGCCTCGCGCCGAGTTGGCTGGCGCCGAGATGGCTCCGCGCCGAGTTGTCCCGGCGCCGAGCTGGCCCCGCGCCGAGATGGCGGCGCCGAAGTGGCGGCGCCGAGATGGCGGCGCCGAGTTGTCCGGCTTCGTTGTAAATTGTACCTATGAACACCCGTAATTGTCCCATGCGCCGCGTAATTATTTATTAGGTATAAAAACAAATTAGTGGTTGCTAAAATAACTTCTAAGGTACATTCTGTCATCAAATAAATGCAACTATGCTGCACAAGCTCCTTAGAGAGTAATTTTGGTACATAATGTTACCACAGAATGCAATTGATTTTAGCATAAACATCTTCTGCGATGGTTTATCCAGTCGTAATAACATATCTTTACTAGACATCGAGGAATTGCTACAAATGCTCCTCAGTAGTTGTAAATTGTGCTTATTAACACCCTTAATATTCGCATGCACCGTGAAATTATTTATTAGGTAGAAAAACAATTTGCTGGATGCTAAAATAACTTCTAGAGTACATTCTGTCATCAAATATATGCAACTATGCTGCACAAGCTCCTTAGGAAGTGGTTTTGGTACATAATGTTACCACAGAGTGCATTAGACTTTAGCGTGAGCATCTTGTGAGATGGCTTATCTAGTCGTAATAACATATCTTTCTGATATAAATATCAGACATCGAGAAATTGCTACAAATGGTCCCCAGTAGTTGTAAATTGTGACTTTTAACACCATTAATTGTCCCATGCGCCGTGTAATTATTTATTAGGTATAAGTACAAATTGCTGGATGCTAAAATGACTACTAGACGACATTCTGTCATCAAATAAATGCAACTATGCTGCACAAGCTCCTTAGGAAGTGGTTTTGGTACATAAAGTTACCACAGAATGCAACTGACTTTAGCGTGAGCATCTTCTGCGATGGCTTATCCAGTCGTAATAACATATCTTTCTGATATAAACACCAGACATCGAGAAATTGCTACAAATGCTCCCCAGTAGTTGTAAATTGTGCTTATTAACACCCTTAATTGTCCCATGCGCCGTGTAATTATTTATTAGGTATAAAAACCAATTCTGGATGCTAAAATAACTTCTAGAGTACATTCTGACATTAAATATATTGAACTATGCTACACAAGCACCTGAGGAAGTGGTTTTGGTACATAATCTTACCACAGAAAGCAACTGACTTTAGCGTGAGCATCTTCTGCGATGGCTTATCCAGTCGTAATAACATATCTTTCTGATATAAACACCAGACATCGAGAAATTGCTACAAATGCTCCCCAGTAGTTGTAAATTGTGCTTATTAACACCCTTAATTGTCGCATGCACCGTGAAACTATTTATTAGGTAGAAAAACCAATTTCTGGATGCTAAAATAACTTTTAGAGTACATTCTGTCATCAAATATATGCAACTATGCTGAACAAGCTCCTTAGGAAGTAATTTTGGTATATAATGTTACCACAGAATGCAATTGACTTTAGCGTGAGCATCTTCTGCGATGGCTTATCCAGTCGTAATAACATATCTTTCTGATATAAACACCAGACATCGAGAAATTGCTCAAATGCTCCTCAGTAGATGTAAATTGTGCTTATTAACACCCTTAATTGTCGCATGCGCCGTGTAATTTATTATTAGGTATAAAAACCAATTTCTGGATGCTAAAATGACTTCTAGAGTACATTCTGTCATCAAATATATTGAACTATGCTGCACAAGCACCTGAAGAAGTGGTTTTGGTACATAATGTTACCACAGGGGGCAATTGACTTTAGTGTGAGCATATTCTGCGATGGTTTATCCAGTTGTAATAACATATCTTTCTGATATAAACACCAGACATCGAGGAATTGCTAAAAATGCTCCCCAGTAGTTGTAAATTGTGCCTATTAACACCCTTAATTGTCCCATGTACCGCGTAATTATTTATTAAGTAGAAAAAAAAATGCTGGATGCTAAAATAACTTCTAGAGTACATTCTGTCATCAAATATATGCAACTATGCTGCACATGCTCCTTAGGAAGTGGTTTTGGTACATAATGTTACCACAGAGTGCAATTGACTTTAGCGCGAACATATTCTGCGATACCTTTTCCAGTCGTAATAACATATCTTTCTGATATAAATACCAGACATCCAGGAATTGCTACAATTGCTCCCCAGTAGTTGTAAATTGTAAGTATAAACACCCTTAATTGCCCATGCACCGTGTAAATATTTATTAGGTATAAAAACAAATTGCTTGATGCTAAAATAACTTCTAGAGTACATTCTGACATCAAATATATGCAACTATGCTGCACAAGCTCTTTAGGATGTGGTTTTGGTACATAATGTTACCACAGAGTGTATTAGACTTCAACGTGAGCATCTTGTGAGATGGCTTATCCAGTCGTAATAACATATATTTCTGATATAATACCAGACTTCGAGAAATTGCTACATATGGTCCCCAGTAGTTGTAAATTGTGCCTATTAACACCTTTAATTGTCCCATGCGCCGTGTAATTACTTATTAGGTATAAGTACAAATTGCTGGATGCTAAAATAACTTCTAGACGACATTCTGTCATCAAATAAATGCAACTATGCTGCACAAGCTCCTTAGGAAGTGGTTTTGGTACATAATGTTACCACAGAGTGCATTAGACTTTAGCGTGAGCATATTCTGCGATGGCTTATCCAGTCGTAATAACATATCTTTCTGATATAAACACCAAACATCGAGGAATTGCTACAATTGTTCCCCAGTAGTTGTAAATTGTGCCTATTAACACCCTTAATTGTCCCATGCACCGTGTAATTATTTATTAGAAATAAAAAGCAATTTCTGGATGCTAAAATAACTTCTAGAGTACATTCTGTCATCAAATATATGCAACTATGCTGCACAAGCTCCTTAGGAAATGGTTTTGTTACATAATGTTACCACAGAGTGCATTAGACTTTAGCGTGAGCATATTCTGCGATGGCTTATCCAGTCGTAATAACATATCTTTCTGATATAAACACCAGACATCGAGGAATTGCTACAAATGCTCCTCAGTAGTTGTAAATTGTGCCTATTAACACCCTTAATTGTCACATGCACCGCGTAAATATTTATTAGGTAGAAAAACAAATTGATGGATGCTAAAATAACTTCTAGAGTACATTCTGACATCAAATATATTCAACTATGCTGCACAAGCTCCTGAAGAAGTGGTTTTGGTACATAATGATACCACAGAGTGCAATTGACTATAGCGTGAGCATCTTCTGCGATGGCTTATCCAGTCGGAATAACATCTTTCTGATATCAACACCAGATATCGAGGAATTGCTACAAATGCTCCCCAGTAGTTGAAAATTGTGCCTATTAACACCCTTAATTTTCCATGCACCGTGTAATTATATATTAGGTAAAAAAGTGATTGCTGGATGCTAAAATAACTTCTAGAGTACATTCTGTCATCAAATATATGCAACTATGCTGCACAAGCTCCTTAGGAAGTGGTTTTGGTAGATAATGTTACCACAGAGTGCATTAGACTTTAGCGTGAGCATCTTCTGCGATGGCTTATCCAGTCGTAATAACATATCTTTCTGATATAAACACCAGACATCGAGGAATTGCTAAAAATGCTCCCCAGTAGTTTTAAATTGTGCCTATTAACACCCTTAATTGTCCCATGCGCCGTGTAATTATTTATTAGGTATAAAAACCAATTTCTGGATGCTAAAATAACTTCTAGACTACATTCTGTCATCAAATATATGGAACTATGCTGCACAAGCTCTTGAAAAAGTGGTTTTGGTACATAATGTTACCACAGAGTGCAACTGACTTTAGTGTGAGCATATTCTGCGATGGCTTATCCAGTCGTAATAACATATCTTTCTGATATAAATACCAGACATCCAGGAATTGCTACAATTGCTCCCCAGTAGTTGAAAATTGTACTTATAGACACCCTTAATTGTCCCATGAGCCGTGTAATTATTTATTAGGTAGAAAAAGAAATTGCTTGATGCTAAAATAACTTCTAGAGTACATTCCGACATCAAATATATTGAACTATGCTGCACAAGCACCTGAGGAAGTGGTTTTGGTACATAATGTTACCACAGAGTGCAATTGGCTTTAGTGTGAGCATATTCTGCGATGGTTTATTAAGTCGTAATAACATATCGCTCTGATATAAACACCAGACATCGAGGAATCGCTACCAATGCTCCTCAGTAGTTGTAAATTGTGACTTTTAACACCCTGAATTGTCCCATGCGCCGTGTAATTATTTATTAGGTATAAGTACAATTCTAGAGTACATTTTGTCATCTAATATATTGAACTATGCTGCACAAGCTCCTGAAGAAGTGGTTTTGGTACATAATGTTACCACAAAGTGCAATTGACTATAGTGTGAACATATTCTGCGATGGCTTATCCAGTCGTAATAACATATCTTTCTGATATAAATACCAGACATCCAGGAATTGCTACAATTGCTCCCCAGTAGTTGTAAATTGTACCTATAAACATCCTTAATTGTCCCATGCGCCGTGTAATTATTTATTAAGTTTAAAAACCAATTTCTGGATGCAAAAATAACTTCTAGACGACATTCTGTCATCAAATAAATGCAACTATGCTGCACAAGCTCCTTAGGAAGTGGTTTTGGTACATAATGTTACCACAGAGTGCATTAGACTTTAGCGTGAGCATCGTCTGCGTGGATTATCCAGTCGTAATAACATATCTTTCTGATATAAACACCAGACATCGAAGAATTGCTAAAAATGCTTCCCAGTAGTTGTAAATTGTGCCTATTAACACCGTTAATTGTCTCATGCGCCGTGTAATTATTTATTAGGTATAAAAACCAATTTCTGGATGATAAAATAACTTCTAGAGTAATTTCTGTCAACAAATATATGCAACTATGCTGCACAAGATCCTTGGGAAGTGGTTTTGGTACATAATGTTACCACTGAATGCAATTGACTTTAGCGTGAGGTTCTTCTGCGATAGCTTATCGAGTCGTAATAACATATCTTTCTGATATAATCACCAGACATAGAGGAATTGCTAAAATGCTCCTCAGTAGTTGTAAATTGTGCTTATTAACACCCTTAATATTCGCATGCACCGTGAAATTATTTATTAGGTAGAAAAACAAATTGCTGGATGCTAAAATAACTGCTAGAGTACATTCTGACATCAAATATATTGAACTATGCTGCACAAGCACCTGAGGAAGTGGTTTTGGTACATAATGTTACCACAGAATGCAATTGACTTTAGCGTGAGCATCTTTTGCGATGGCTTATCCAGTCGTAATTACATATCGTTCTGATATAAACACCAGACATCGAGCAATTGCTACAAATGCTCCCCAGTAGTTGTAAATTGTACCTATGAACACCCGTAATTGTCCCATGCGCCGCGTAATTATTTATTAGGTATAAAAGCAAATTAGTGGTTGCTAAAATAACTTCTAAGGTACACTCTGTCATCAAATAAATGAAACTACGCTGCACAAGCTCCTTAGGGAATAATTTTGGTACATAATGTTACCACAGAATGCAATTGATTTTAGCATGAACATCTTCTGCGATGGCTTATCCAGTCGTAATAACATATCCTTACTAGACATCGAGGAATTGCTACAAATGCTCCTCAGTAGATGTAAATTGTGCTTATTAACACCCTTAATATTCGCATGCACCGTGAAATTATTTATTAGGTAGAAAAACAAATTGCTGGATGCTAAAATAACTTCTAGAGTACATTCTGTCATCAAATATATGCAACTATGCTGCACAAGCTCCTTAGGAAGTGGTTTTGGTACATAATGTTACCACAGAGTGCATTAGACTTTAGCGTGAGCATCTTGTGAGATGGCTTATCCAGTCGTAATAACATATCTTTCTGATATAAATATCAGACATCAAGAAATTGCTACAAATGGTCCCCAGTAGTTGTAAATTGTGACTTTTAGCACCATTAATTGTCCCATGCGCCGTGTAATTATTTATTAGGTATAAGTACAAATTGCTGGATGCTAAAATGACTACTAGACGACATTCTGTCATCAAATAAATGCAACTATGCTGCACAAGCTCCTTAGGAAGTGGTTTTGGTACACAATGTTACCACAGAATGCAATTGACTTTAGCGTGAGCATCTTCTGCGATGGCTTATCCAGTCGTAATAACATATCTTTCTGATATAAAAACCAGACATCGAGGAATTGCTACAAATGCTCCTCAGTAGTTGTAAATTGTGCTTATTAACACCCTTAATTGTCGCATGCACCGTAAAATTATTTATTAGGTAGAAAAACAAATTGCTGGATGCTAAAATAACTTCTAGAGTACATTCTGACATTAAATATATTGAACTATGCTTCACAAGCACCTGAGGAAGTGGTTTTGGTACATAATGTTACCACAGAATGCAATTGACTTTAGCGTGAGCATCTTCTGCGATGGCTTATACAGTCGTAATAACATATCTTTCTGGTATAAACACCAGACATCGAGGAATTGCTAAATATGCTCCCCAGTATTTGAAAATTGTACCTATAAACACCCTTAATTGTCCCATGCGCCGTGTAATTATTTATTAGGTATAAGTACAAATTGCTTGATGCTAAAATAACTTCTAGAGTACATTCCGACATCAAATATATTGAACTATGCTGCACAAGCACCTGAGGAAGTGCTTTTGGTACATAATGTTACCACAGAGTGCAATTGATTTTAGCATGAACATCTTCTGCGATGGCTTATCCACTCGTAATAACATATCTTTACTAGACATCGAGGAATTGCTGCAAATGCTCCCCAGTAGTTGTAAATTGTACCAATTAACACCCTTAATTGTCCTATGCGCTGTGTAATTATTTATTAGGTATAAAAACAAATTGCTGGATTCTAAAATAACTTCTAGAGTACATTCTGTCATCAAATATATGCAACTATGCTGCTCAAGCTCCTTAGAAAGTGGTTTTTGTTCATAATGTAACCACAGAGTGCATTAGGCTTTAGCGTGAGCATCTTCTGCGGTGGCTTATCCAGACGTAATAACATATCTTTCTTATATAAACACCAGACATCGAGGAATTGTTACAAATGCTCCTCAGTAGTTGTAAATTGTGCTTATTAACAACCTTAATTGTCGCATGCACCGTGAAATTATTTATCAGGTAGAAAAACAAATTGCTGGATGCTAAAATAACTTCTAGACATCGTTCTGACATCAAATATTATGAACTATGCTGCACAAGCACCTGAGGAAGTGGTTTTGGTACATAATGTTAACACAGACTGCAGTTGACTTTGGCGTGAGCATCTTCTGCGTGGCTTATCCAGTCGTAATAACATATCTTTTTGATATTAATACCAGACATCCAGGAATTGCTACAAATGCTCCCCAGTAGTTGTAAATTGTACCTATGAACACCCGTAATTGTCCCATTCGCCGCGTAATTATTTATTAGGTAAAAAAACAAATTGCTGGTTGTTAAAATATCCTCTAGAGTACATTCTGTCATCAAATGAATGCAACTATGCTGCACAAGCCCCTTAGGAAGTGGTTTTGGTACGTAATGTTACCACAGAATGCAATTGACTCTAGCGTGAGCATCGTCTGCGATGGCTTATCCAGTCGTAATAACATATCTTTACTAGACATCGAGGAATTGCTGCAAATGCTCCCCAGTAGTTGTAAATTGTACCAATTAACACCCTTAATTGTCCTATACGCTGTGTAAATATTTATTAAGTATAAAAAGAAATTGCCTCATGCTCTACTAACTTCTTGAGTACATTCTGTCATCAAATATATGCAACTATGCTGCACAAGCTCCTTAGGAAGTGGTATTGGTACATAATGTTACCACAGAGTGCATTAGACATTAGCGTGAGCATCTTGTGAGATGGCTTATCCAGTCGTAATAACATATCTTTCTGATATAAGCACCAGACATCGAGGAATTGCTAAAAATGCTCCCCAGTAGTTGTAAATTGTGCCTATTAACACCCTTAATTGTCCCATGCGCCGTGTAATTATTTATTAGGTATAAAAACCAATTTCTGGATGCTAAAATAACTTCTAGAGTAATTTCTGTCAACAAATATTGCGATGGTATTTAGCCCTCAAATCGGCTCTGTTTGCAGTACAAGCAAATAGCAAATTAAATCATTAAAGCACAGAGTTGTAATAATGCAAGCATCTGAGAAAATTCACATAAATTGCCAAATCATAATAACACTGGAATAATTCGCCAATGACATTGATTATATTTGAATAGGCACAGAAATATGGAGGCTCAAATTCCGTGTATTGGGTTTAGCAATATAATTTTAATCGTAATATAATAGATTTGCACAAACTAAAAGCCGAATCTAAATTAATTAAGAACTGGCACAAAAAGTTCAAGTTAGACACAGCTTAAAAATGGAAGCGTAGAAAGTAAAGTCATTAGAGAATGGGTAGCAAATGAACATTTTTAATAAAGGTGAGAACAAGAATGACTAGAAGAATAAGGCAAAGAAAATAGAAAAGCCAGGCAAGTCATTTATTACATGAAAATACAAGACTTGGGGTTTTGAAGAGATTGAAATAGCAAGAAATTAGATGGATTCAAATAAGCAAGAAATTAGACGATGTTGGTGGATTAAAAAACTAGTCAGTGTAGTGATAAACAATGGGCATTAAAGTGTGGTAAAAAAATCAAGTGAGTGGCGCATAAAAAAACGTTGAGACATAAACAATTCCAAAAGACAATAATTCTAGTACATAAGAGATTGTAATTAACTGATAAAATTTTGTTAAATTAGATTATAAGTTATGTTTTTGTACCTGGTTGATTTCCTACAATTCAAATCTGTAGACAGTGTTTTGTCAATTACGACAAAGGAGAGCAATTTATTGTTCTAAATAAATTGGTGAAAGTGCTTGGTTTTTGCTCTATCTTTAATTACCAAAATTTCATAGAAAGCATAAATGTATAAAAAAATAAATAGCACCATCGTAATCAGCGAATTCGAGTGTATCAGCACAATTGGAGGCAAGAGATTCCAGGTATTTGAGTTTTTGGCGTTCCGAGGCGACGACGGCAGCCACGGCTTGGAGGCGATTTCCCGCAGCATCAATCTGCAGCATCGTGGGAAGGCATAGGGTGTCAGGATTCTTCCGGCAGCTCCACACATCAGGCCAGAACATAATCCAGCATCACGAGCAGCCCGGGGAGCAAGATTACAACCAGATTCACCATCAAAAGGGGGTCCCGAGTCTACGAAAGTGAGGTTAGTGAATTGTCCAATTTTTGATCTGCCCGATCGGTGTGAAAATTTGAGCATACGTTAATTACGACCTGGAGAACACGAAAATCGTAACAGTTCCCGTGGATGGCAAGGTATTTTTCCAGGATTTTCAATTAAAATCGTCAATTGGAGGCACCAAGAAACAAATGCGAACACGGCGTCCTTTTTAAGAATGCATCAATAGCTAACGATCTGGAAAAACAAAAGATTGCCTAGAAGCCGCTTGAAGGCAATTATTCAAAATCTTACCATCAAAATTTGTTCATTTAATTGTTGATAAATCAATTTCACACGCGAGCTGAAAATAATTAGAACTTGTTGTGATAGATTTGACGTACAAACGGCACATTACGCCTACATTTCAGGTCAATCTGCCTACTTTTCAGAGGCGTACCGTAGAATTTTAACTTGGAAAGTCAGGAACCCAACACCCGAGATTTTGAGTTTTTAATTTCATGTCTCTATTTAAAATTGCGCTAGCGAAGTTAGGAAATCAGATGAATGGATTAGAAAAAGGGCAAACTACCATAAGAGTAATTCTCAATTTTGGCGTACCCAAAGATATTAATTAATCAGTTAGTTTGATTTAGCAAGTGGTAGAATTAAATTAAATATTGTGTGGTGACTCTTTTTATTTATCACATTAATTATAAACATACAAATATTATACGTACAGGGTCATTGCAATATATGCAACTATGCTGCACAAGCTCCTTAGGAAGTGGTTTTGGTACATAATGTTACCACTGAATGCAATTGACTTTAGCGTGAGGTTCTTCTGCGATGGCTTATCCAGTCGTAATAACATATCTTTCTGATATAAACACCAGACAACGAGGAATTGCTACAAATGCTCCTCAGTAGTTATAAATTGTGCTTATTAACACCCTTAATTGTCGCATGCACCGTGAAATTATTTATTAGGTATAAGTACAAATTGCTGGATGCTAAAATAACTTCTAGAGTACATTCTGACATCAAATATATTGAACTATGCTGCACAAGCACATGAGGAAGTGGTTTTGGTACATAATGTTACCACAGAATGCAATTGACTTTAGCGTGAGCATCTTCTGCGATGGCTTATCCAGTCGTAATAACATATCTTTCCGATATAAACACCAGACATCGAGAAATTGCTACAAATGCTCCCCAGTAGTTGTAAATTGTGCTTATTAACACCCTTAATTGTCGCATGCACCGTGAAATTATTTATTAGGTAGAAAAACAAATTGCTGGATGCTAAAATAACTTCTAGAGTACATTCTGACGTCAAATATATTGAAGTATGCTGCACAAGCACCTGAGGAAGTGGTTTTGGTACATAATGTTACAACAATCCAATTGACTTTAGCGTGAGCATCTTCTGCGATGGCTTATCCAGTCGTAATAACATATCTTTCTGATATAAACACCAGACATCGAGGAATTGCTAAAAATGCTCCCGAGTAGTTGTTAATGTTGCCTATTAACACCCTTAATTGTCCCATGCGCCGTGTAATTATTTATTAGGTATAAAAACCAATTTCTGGATGCTAAAATAACTTTTAGAGTACATTCTGTCATCAAATATATGCAACTATGCTGAACAAGCTCCTTAGGAAGTAATTTTGGTACATAATGTTACCACAGAATGCAATTGACTTTAGCGTAAGCATCTTCTGCGATGGCTTATCCAGTCGTAATAACATATCTTTCTGATATAAACACCAGACATCGAGAAATTGCTACAAATGCTCCTCAGTAGATGTAAATTGTGCTTATTAACACCCTTAATTGTCGCATGCGCCGTGTAATTTATTATTAGGTATAAAAACCAATTTCTGGATGCTAAAATAACTTCTAGAGTACATTCTGTCATCAAATATATTGAACTATGCTGCACAAGCTCCTGAAGAAGTGGTTTTGGTACATAATGTTACCACAGAGTGCAATTGACTTTAGTGTGAGCATATTCTGCGATGGCTTATCCAGTCGTAATAACATATCTTTCTGATATAAATACCAGACATCCAGGAATTGCTACAATTGCTCCCCAGTAGTTGAAAATTGTACCTATAAACACCCTTAATTATCCCATGCGCCGTGTAATTATTTATTAAGTAGAAAAACAAATTGCTTGATGCTAAAATAACTTCTAGAGTACATTCCGACATCAAATATATTGAACTATGCTGCACAAGCACCTGAGGAAGTGGTTTTGGTACATAATGTTACCACAGAGTGCAATTGGCTTTAGTGTGAGCATATTCTGCGATGGTTTATTAAGTCGTAATAACATATCGCTCTGATATAAACACCAGACATCGAGGAATCGCTACCAATGCTCCTCAGTAGATGTAAATTGTGACTTTTAACACCCTGAATTGTCCCATGCGCCGTGTAATTATTTATTAGGTATAAGTACAAATTCTAGAGTACATTCTGTCATCAAATATATATTGAACTATGCTGCACAAGCTCCTGAAGAAGTGGTTTTGGTACATAATGTTTCACAAAGTTCAATTGACTATAGTGTGAACATATTCTGCGATGGCTTATCCAGTCGTAATAACATATCTTTCTGATATAAATACCAGACATCCAGGAATTGCTACAATTGCTCCCCAGTAGTTGTAAATTGTACCTATAAACATCCTCAATTGTCCCATGCGCCGTGTAATTATTTATTAGGTATAAAAACCAATTTCTGGATGCTAAAATAACTTCTAGAGTACATTCTGTCGTCAAATATTAGCAACTATGCTGCACAAGCTCCTTAGGAAGTGGTTTTGGTGCATAATGTTACCACAGAGTGCATTAGGCTTTAGCGTGAGCATCTTCTGAGATGGCTTATCCAGTCGTAATAACATATCTTTCTGATATAAACACCAGACATCAAGGAATTGCCATAAATGCTCCTCAGTAGTTGTAAATTGTGCTTATTAACACCCTTAATTGTCGCATGCGCCGTGTAATTTATTATTAGGTATAAAAACCAATTTCTGGATGCTAAAATAACTTCTAGAGTACATTCTGTCATCAAATATATTGAACTATGCTGCACAAGCTCCTGAAGAAGTGGTTTTGGTACATAATGTTACCACAAAGTGCAATTGACTTTAGTGTGAACATATTCTGCGATGGCTTATCCAGTCGTAATGACATATCTTTCTGATATAAATACCAGACATCCAGTAATTGCTACAATTGCTCCCCAGTAGTTGAAAATTGTACCTATAAACACCCTTAATTGTCACATGCGCCGTGTAATTATTTATTAGGCAGAAAAACAAATTGCTTGATGCTAAAGTAACTTCTAGAGTACATTCTGACATCAAATATATTGAACTATGCTGCACAAGCACCTGAGAAAGTGGTTTTGGTACATAAGTAATGTTACCACAGAGTGCAATTGACTTTAGTGTGAGCATATTCTGCGATTGCTTATTAAGTCGTAATAACACACAATAAACACCAGACATCGAGGAATCGCTACAAATGCTCATCAGTAGTTGTAAATTGTGACTTTTAACACCCTTAATTGTCCCATGCTCCATGTAATTATTTATTAGGTATAAGTACAAATTTCTGGATTCTAAAATAACTTCTAGACGACATTCTGTCATCAAATAAATGCAACTATGCTGCACAAGCTCCTTAGGAAGTGGATTTGGTACATAATGTTACCACAGAGTGCATTAGACTTTAGCGTGAGCATCTTCTGCGATGGCTTATCCAGTCGTAATAACATATCTTTCTAATATAAACACCAGATATCGAGGAATTGCTAAATATGCTCCCCAGTAGTTGTAAATTTTGCCTATTAACACCCTTAATTGTCCCATGCGCCGTGTAATTATTTATTAGGTATAAAATCCAATTTCTGGATGCTAGAATAACTACTAAAGTACATTCTGACATTAAATATATTGAACTATGCTGCACAAGCACCATAGGAAGTGGTTTTGGTACATAATTTTACCACAGAGTGCAATTGACTTTAGTGTGAGAATCTACTGCGATGGCTTATCCAGTCGTAATAACATATCTTACTGATATAAATACCAGACATCGAGGAATTGCTACAAATGCTCCCCAGTAGTTGTAAATTGTACCAATTAACACCTTTAATTGTCCTATGCGCTGCGTAATTATTTATTAGGTATAAAAACAAATTGCTGGATTCTAAAATAACTTCTAGAGTACATTCTGTCATCAAATATATGCAACTATGCTGCACAAGCTCCTTAGAAAGTGGTTTTGGTTCATAATGTAACCACAGAGTGCATTAGGCTTTAGCGTGAGCATCTTCTGCGATGGCTTATCCAGACGTAATAACATATCTTTCTTATATAAACACCAGACATCGAGGAATTGTTACAAATGCTCCTCAGTAGTTGTAAATTGTGCTTATTAACAACCTTAATTGTCGCATGCACCGTGAAATTATTTATCAGGTAGAAAAACAAATTGCTGGATGCTAAAATAACTTCTAGACATCATTCTGACATCAAATATTATGAACTATGCTGCACAAGCACCTGAGGAAGTGGTTTTGGTACATAATGTTAACACAGACTGCAATTGACTTTGGCGTGAGCATCTTCTGCGTGGCTTATCCAGTCGTAATAACATATCTTTTATATTAATACCAGACATCCAGGAATTGCTACAAATGCTCCCCAGTAGTTGTAAATTGTACCTATGAACACCCGTAATTGTCCTATACGCTGTGTAAATATTTATTAAGTATAAAAAGAAATTGCCTGATGCTAAACTAACTTCTAGAGTACATTCTGTCATCAAATATATGCAACTATGCTGCACAAGCTCCTTAGGAAGTGGTATTGGTACATAATGTTACCACAGAGTGCATTAGACTTTAGCGTGAGCATCTTGTGAGATGGCTTATCCAGTCGTAGTAACATATCTTTCTGATATAAACACCAGACATCGAGGAATTGTTAAAAATGCTCCCCAGTAGTTGTAAATTGTACCTATTAACACCCTTAATTGTCCCATGCGCCGTGTAATTATTTATTAGGTATAAAAACCAATTTCTGGATGCTGAAATAACTTCTAGAGTACATTCTGTCAACAAATATATACAACTATGCTGCACAAGCTCCTTAGGAAGTGGTTTTGGTACATAATGTTACCACAGAATGCAATTGACTTTAGCGTGAGCATCTTCTGCGATGGCTTATCCAGTCGTAATAACATATCTTTCTGATATAAAAACCAGACATCGAGGAATTGCTACAAATGCTCCTCAGTAGTTGTAAATTGTGCTTATTAACACCCTTAATTGTCGCATGCACCGTGAAATTATTTATTAGGTATAAGTACAAATTGCTGGATGCTAAGATAACTTCTAGAGTACATTCTGACATCAAATATATTGAACTATGCTGCACAAGCACCTGAGGAAGTGGTTTTGGTACATAATGTTACCACAGAATGCAATTGACTTTAGCGTGAGCATCTTCTGCGATGGCTTATCCAGTCGTAATAACATATCTTTCTGATATAAACACCAGACATCGAGAAATTGCTACAAATGTTCCCCAGTAGTTGTAAATTGTGCTTATTAACACCCTTCATTGTCGCATGCACCGTGAAATTATTTATTAGGTAGAAAAACAAATTGCTGGATGCTAAAATAACTTCTAGAGTACATTCTGACGTCAAATATATTGAAGTATGCTGCACAAGCACCTGAGGAAGTGGTTTTGGTACATAATGTTACGACAGAATCCAATTGACTTTAGCGTGAGCATCTTCTGCGATGGCTTATCCAGTCGTAATAACATATCTTTCTGATATAAACACCAGACATCGAGGAATTGCTAAAAATGCTCCCGAGTAGTTGTTAATGTTGCCTATTAACACCCTTAATTGTCCCATGCGCCGTGTAATTATTTATTAGGTATAAAACCCAATTTCTGGATGCTAAAATAACTTTTAGAGTACATTCTGTCATCAAATATATGCAACTATGCTGAACAAGCTCCTTAGGAAGTAATTTTGGTACATAATGTTACCACAGAATGCAATTGACTTTAGCGTAAGCATCTTCTGCGATGGCTTATCCAGTCGTAATAACATATCTTTCTGATATAAACACCAGACATCGAGAAATTGCTACAAATGCTCCTCAGTAGATGTAAATTGTGCTTATTAACACCCTTATTTGTCGCATGCGCCGTGTAATTTATTATTAGGTATAAAAACCAATTTCTGGATGCTAAAATAACTTCTAGAGTACATTCTGTCATCAAATATATTGAACTATGCTGCACAAGCTCCTGAAGAAGTGGTTTTGGTACATAATGTTACCACAGAGTGCAATTGACTTTAGTGTGAGCATATTCTGCGATGGCTTATCCAGTCGTAATAACATATCTTTCTGATCTAATACCTGACATCCAGGAATTGCTACAATTGCTCCCCAGTAGTTGAAAATTGTACCTATAAACACCCTTAATTATCCCATGCGCCGTGTAATTATTTATTAAGTAGAAAAACAAATTGCTTGATGCTAAAATAACTTCTAGAGTACATTCCGACATCAAATATATTGAACTGTGCTGCACAAGCACCTGAGGAAGTGGTTTTGGTACATAATGTTACCACAGAGTGCAATTGGCTTTAGTGTAAGCATATTCTGCGATGGCTTATTAAGTCGTAATAACATATCGCTCTGATATAAACACCAGACATCGAGGAATCGCTACAAATGCTCCTCAGTAGTTGTAAATTGTGACTTTTAACACCCTGAATTGTCTTATGCGCCGTGTAATTATTTATTAGGTATAAGTACAAATTCTAGAGTATATTGAACTATGCTGCACAAGCTCCTGAAGAAGTGGTTTTGGTACATAATGTTACCACAAAGTTCAATTGACTATAGTGTGAACATATTCTGCGATGGCTTATCCAGTCGTAATAACATATCTTTCTGATATAAATACCAGACATCCAGGAATTGCTACAATTGCTCCCCAGTAGTTGTAAATTGTACCTATAAACATCCTCAATTTTCCCATGCGCCGTGTAATTATTTATTAGGTATAAAAACCAATTTCTGGATGCTAAAATAACTTCTAGAGTACATTCTGTCATCAAATATTAGCAACTATGCTGCACAAGCTCCTTAGGAAGTGGTTTTGGTGCATAATGTTACCACAGAGTGCATTAGGCTTTAGCGTGAGCATCTTCTGCGATGGCTTATCCAGTCGTAATAACATATCTTTCTGATATAAACACCAGACATCAAGGAATTGCCATAAATGCTCCTCAGTAGTTGTAAATTGTGCTTATTAACACCCTTAATTGTGGCATGCGCCGTGTAATTTATTATTAGGTATAAAAACCAATTTCTGAATGCTAATATAACTTCTAGAGTACATTCTGTTATCAAATATATTGAACTATGCTGCACAAGCTCCTGAAGAAGTGGTTTTGGTACATAATGTTACCACAAAGTGCAATTGACTTTAGTGTGAACATATTCTGCGATGGCTTATCCAGTCGTAATGACATATCTTTCTGATATAAATACCAGACATCCAGTAATTGCTACAATTGCTCCCCAGTAGTTGAAAATTGTACCTATAAACACCCTTAATTGTCCCATGCGCCGTGTAATTATTTATTAGGCAGAAAAACAAATTGCTTGATGCTAAAATAACTTCTAGAGGACATTCTGACATCAAATATATTGAACTATGCTGCACAAGCACCTGAGAAAGTGGTTTTGGTACATAAGTAATGTTACCACAGAGTGCAATTGACTTTAGTGTGAGCATATTCTGCGATTGCTTATTAAGTCGTAATAACACACAATAAACACCAGACATCGAGGAATCGCTACAAATGCTCATCAGTAGTTGTAAATTGTGACTTTTAACACCCTTAATTGTCCCATGCTCCATGTAATTATTTATTAGGTATAAGTACAAATTTCTGGATTCTAAAATAACTTCTAGACGACATTCTGTCATCAAATAAATGCAACTATGCTGCACAAGCTCCTTAGGAAGTGGATTTGGTACATAATGTTACCACAGAGTGCATTAGACTTTAGCGTGAGCATCTTCTGCGATGGCTTATCCAGTCGTAATAACATATCTTTCTAATATAAACACCAGATATCGAGGAATTGCTAAATATGCTCCCCAGTAGTTGTAAATTTTGCCTATTAACACCCTTAATTGTCCCATGCGCCGTGTAATTATTTATTAGGTATAAAATCCAATTTCTGGATGCTAGAATAACTACTAAAGTACATTCTGACATTAAATATATTGAACTATGCTGCACAAGCACCATAGGAAGTGGTTCTGGTACATAATTTTACCACAGAGTGCAATTGACTTTAGTGTGAGAATCTACTGCGATGGCTTATCCAGTCGTAATAACATATCTTACTGATATAAATACCAGACATCGAGGAATTGCTACAAATGCTCCCCAGTAGTTGTAAATTGTACCAATTAACACCTTTAATTGTCCTATGCGCTGCGTAATTATTTATTAGGTATAAAAACAAATTGCTGGATTCTAAAATAACTTCTAGAGTACATTCTGTCATCAAATATATGCAACTATGCTGAACAAGCTCCTTAGGAAGTAGTTTTGGTACATAATGTTACCACAGAGTGCAATTGACTTTAGTGTGAGAATCTACTGCGATGGCTTATCCAGTCGTAATAACATATCTTTCTAATATAAACACCAGATATCGAGGAATTGCTAAATATGCTCCCGAGTAGTTGTTAATGTTGCCTATTAACAACCTTAATTGTCCCATGCGCCGTGTAATTATTTATTAGGTATAAAACCCAATTTCTGGATGCTAAAATAACTTTTAGAGTACATTCTGTCATCAAATATATGCAACTATGCTGAACAAGCTCCTTAGGAAGTAGTTTTGGTACATAATGTTACCACAGAATGCAATTGACTTTAGCGTAAGCATCTTCTGCGATGGCTTATCCAGTCGTAATAACATATCTTTCTGATATAAACACCAGACATCGAGAAATTGCTACAAATGCTCCTCAGTAGATGTAAATTGTGCTTATTAACACCCTTATTTGTCGCATGCGCCGTGTAATTTATTATTAGGTAGAAAAACCAATTTCTGGATGCTAAAATAACTTCTAGAGTACATTCTGTCATCAAATATATGCAACTATGCTGCACAAGCTCCTTAGGAAGTGGTTTTGGTACATAATGTTAACACAGAATGCAATTGACTTTAGCGTGAGCATCTTCTGCGATGGCTTATTTAGTCATAATAACATATCTTTCTGATATAAACACCAGACATCGAGGAATTGCTACAAATGCTCCTCAGTAGTTGTAAATTGTACCAATTAACACGTTTAATTGTCCTATGCGCTGTGTAATTATTTATTAGGTATAAAAACAAATTGCTGGATGCTAAAATAACTTCTAGAGTACATTCAGTCATCAAATATATGCAACTATGCTGCGCAAGCTCCTTAGGAAGTGGTTTTGGTACATAATGTTACCACAGAGTGCATTAGGTTTTAGCGTGAGCATCTTCTGCGATGGCTTATGCAGACGTAATAACATATCTTTCTGATATAAACACCAGACATCGAGGAATAGTTACAAATGCTTCTCAGTAGTTGTAAATTGTGCTTATTAACACCCTTAATTGTCGCATGCACCGTGAAATTATTTATCAGGTAGAAAAACAAATTGCTGGATGCTAAAATAAATTCTAGAGTACATTCTGACATCAAATATATTGAACTACGCTGCACAAGCACCTGAGGAACTGGTTTTGGTACATAATGTTAACACAGACTGCAATTGACTTTGGCGTGAGCATCTTCTGCGATGGCTAATCCAGTCGTAATATCATATATTTTTGATAAAAATACCAGACATCAAGGAATTGCCTCAAATGCTCCCCAGTAGTTGGAAATTGTACCTATGAACACCCGTAATTGTCTCATGCGCCGCGTAATTATTAATTAAGTAAAAAAACAAATTGCTGGTTGCTAAAATAACCTCTAGAGTACATGCTGTCATCAAATGAATGCAACTATGCTGCACAAGCCCTTAGGAAGTGGTTTTGGTACGAAATGTTACCACAGAATGCAATTGAAGTTAGCGTGAGCATCGTCTGCGATGGCTTATCCAGTCGTAATAACATATCTTTCTGATATAAACACCAGACATCGAGGAATTACTACAAATGCTCCCCAGTAGTTGGAAATTGTACCTATTAACACCCGTAATTGTCCCATGCTCCGCGTAATTATTTATTACTTAAAAAAACAAAATTGCTGGTTGCTAAAATAACCTCTAGAGTACATTCTGTCATCAAATGAATGCATCTATGCTGCACAAGCCCCTTAGGAAGTGGTTTTGGTACGTAATGTTACCACAGAATGCAATTGACTTTAGCGTGAGCATCTTCTGCGATGGCTTATCCAGTCGTAATGACATATCTTTCTGATATAAATACCAGACATCGAGAAATTGCTAGAAATGGTCGCCAGTAGTTGTAAATTGTGACTTTTAACACCCTTAATTGTCCCATGCGCCGTGTAATTATTTATTAGGTATAAATACAAATTGCTGGATGCTAAAATAAATTCTAGACTACATTCTGTCATAAAATAAATGCAACTATGCTGCAGAAGCTCCTTAGGAAGTGGTTTTGGTACGTAATGTTACCACAGAATGCATTAGACTTTAGCGTGAGCATCGTCTGCGATGGCTTATCCAGTCGTAATAACATATCTTTCTGATATAAACACCAGACATCGATAAATTGCTAAAAATGCTCCCCAGTAGTTGTAAATTGTGCCTATTAACACCCTTAATTGTCCCATGCGTTGTGTAATTATTTATTAGGTATAAAAACCAATTTCTGGATGATAAAATAACTTCTAGAGTAATTTCTGTCAACAAATATATGCAACTATGCCGCACAAGCTCCTTCGGAAGTGGTTTTGGTACATAATGTTACCAATGAATGCAATTGACTTTAGCGTGAGGTTCTTCTGCGATGGCTTATCCAGTCGTAATAACATATCTTTCTGATATAAACACCAGACATCGAGGAATTGCTACAAATGCTCCTCAGTAGTTGTAAATTGTGCTTATTAACACCCTTAATTGTCGCCTGCACCGTGAAATTATTTATTAGGTAAAAAAACAAATTGCTAGATGCTAAAATAACTTCTAGAGAACATGCTGACATTAAATGTATTGAACTATGCTGTACAAGCATCTTAGGATGTGGTTTTTGTACATAATGTTACCACAGAGTGCAATTGACTATAGCGTGAGCATCTTCTGCGATGGCTTATTTAGTCATAATAACATATCTTTCTGATATAAACACCAGACATCGAGGAATTGCTACAAATGCTCCTCAGTAGTTGTAAATTGTACCAATTAACACGTTTAATTGTCCTATGCGCTGTGTAATTATTTATTAGGTTTAAAAACAAATTGCTGGATGCTAAAATAACTTCTAGAGTACTTTCTGTCATCAAATATATGCAACTATGCTGCACAAGCTCCTTAGGAAGTGGTTTTGGTACATAATGTTAACACAGAATGCAATTGACTTTAGCGTGAGCATCTTCTGCGATGGCTTATTTAGTCATAATAACATATCTTTCTGATATAAACACCAGACATCGAGGAATTGCTACAAATGCTCCTCAGTAGTAGTAAAATGTACCAATTAACACGTTTAATTGTCCTATGCGCTGTGTAATTATTTATTAGGTTTAAAAACAAATTGCTGGATGCTAAAATAACTTCTAGAGTACATTCTGTCATCAAATATATGCAAATATGCTGCACAAGCTCCTTAGGAAGTGGTTTTGGTACATAATGTTACCACAGAGTGCATTAGGTTTTAGCGTGAGCATCTTCTGCGATGGCTTATGCAGACGTAATAACATATCTTTCTGATATAAACACCAGACATCGAGGAATTGTTACAAATGCTTCTCAGTAGTTGTAAATTGTGCTTATTAACACCCTTAATTGTCGCATGCACCGTGAAATTATTTATCAGGTAGAAAAACAAATTGCTGGATGCTAAAATAAATTCTAGAGTACATTCTGACATCAAATATATTGAACTACGCTGCACAAGCACCTGAGGAACTGGTTTTGGTACATAATGTTAACACAGACTGCAATTGACTTTGGCGTGAGCACCTTCTGCGATGGCTTATCCAGTCGTAATAACATATCTTTTTGATAAAAATACCAGACATCAAGGAATTGCCACAAATGCTCCCCAGTAGTTGGAAATTGTACCTATGAACACCCGTAATTGTCCCATGCTCCGCGTAATTATTTATTACTTAAAAAAACAAAATTGCTGGTTGCTAAAATAACCTCTAGAGTACATTCTGTCATCAAATGAATGCAACTATCCTGCACAAGCCCCTTAGGAAGTGGTTTTGGTACGTAATGTTACCACAGAATGCAATTGACTTTAGCGTGAGCATCTTCTGCGATGGGTTATCCAGTCGTAATGACATATCTTTCTGATATAAATACCAGACATCGAGAAATTGCTAGAAATTGTCCCCAGTAGTTGTAAATTGTGACTTTTAACACCCTTAATTGTCCCATGCGCCGTGCAATTATTTATTAGGTATAAGTACAAATTGCTGGATGCTAAAATAAATTCTAGACGACATTCTGTCATAAAATAAATGCAACTATGCTGCACAAGCTCCTTAGGAAGTGGTTTTGGTACGTAATGTTACCACAGAATGCATTAGACTTTAGCGTGAGCATCGTCTGCGATGGCTTATCCAGTCGTAATAACATATCTTTCTGATATAAACACCAGACATCGCGAAATTGCTAAAAATGCTCCCCAGTAGTTGTAAATTGTGCCTATTAACACCCTTAATTGTCCCATGCGTTGTGTTATTATTTATTAGGTATAAAAACCAATTTCTGGATGATAAAATAACTTCTAGAGTAATTTCTGTCAACAAATATATGCAACTATGCTGCACAAGCTCCTTCGGAAGTGGTTTTGGTACATAATGTTACCACTGAATGCAATTGACTTTAGCGTGAGGTTCTTCTGCGATGGCTTATCCAGTCGTAATAACATATCTTTCTGATATAAACACCAGACATCGAGGAATTGCTACAAATGCTCCTCAGTAGTTGTAAATTGTGCTTATTAACACCCTTAATTGTCGCCTGCACCGTGAAATTATTTATTAGGTAAAAAAACAAATTGCTGGATGCTAAAATAACTTTTAGAGAACATGCTGACATTAAATGTATTGAACTATGCTGTACAAGCATCTTAGGATGTGGTTTTTGTACATAATGTTACCACAGAGTGCAATTGACTTTAGCGTGAGAATCTTCTGCGATGGCTTATCCAGTCGTAATAACATATCTTACTGATATAAATACCAGACATCGAGGAATTGCTACAAATGCTCCCCAGTAGTTGTAAATTGTGCCTATGAACACTCTTAGTTGCCCCATGCGCCGTGTAAACATTTATTAGGTTTAAAAACAAATTGCTGGATGTTAATTAACTTCTAGACGACATTCTGTCATCAAATAAATGCAACTGTGCTGCACAAGCTCCTTAGGAAGTAGTTTTGGTACATAATGTTACCACAGAATGCAATTGACTTTAGCGTGAGTATCTTCTGCGATGGCTTATTTAGTCGTAATAACATATCTTTTTGATATAAACACCAGACATCGAGGGATTGCTACAAATGCTCCTAAGTAGTTGTATATTGTACCAATTAACACGTTTAATTGTCCTATGCGCTGTGTAATTATTTATTAGGTAAAAAACCAATTTCTGGATGCTAAAATAACTTCTAGAGTAATTTCTGTCAACAAATATATGCAACTATGCTGCACAAGCTCCTTCGGAAGTGGTTTTGGTACATAATGTTACCACTGAATGCAATTGACTTTAGCGTGAGGTTCTTCTGCGACGGCTTATCCAGTCGTAATAACATATCTTTCTTATATAAACACCAGACATCGAGGAATTGCTACAAATGCTCCTCAGTAGTTGTAAATTGTGCTTATTAACACCCTTAATTGTCGCATGCACCGTGAAATTATTTATTAGGTAAAAAAACAAATTGCTGGATGCTAAAATAACTTCTAGAGTACATTCTGACATCAAAAATATTGAACTATGCTGCACAAGCACCTGAGGAAGTGGTTTTGGTACATAATGTTACCACAGAGTGCAATTGACTTTGGCGT
>CALNHX010008848.1:0-56081 GCA_940337035.1 Agriotes lineatus
CCGACCTATCATGGTCTGAACACATCTCAGATATGTGTAGAAGAGCCAATAAGCTTCTCTATATACTGCATATAGCATTTCGGAACGCCTCTCCGACTACAATTGCCAAACTATATCGTACATATGTTTGTCCCATTCTGGAATTTGTTGGTCACAAGATTACCTTGTTGAGGTCTTTTATGGTGAACAGTGTTTCATATCTGGAACAGCCCACCTGCCGATATCGTCGACACTTCTACTATCAAAATATTTAAAAACAGAATAGATTTTTTCCTTCCGTTTTTTGTTAATATTTCTAATATTAGACTATAATTGTCCACCAATGCTATGATACTTTGCTTGTATAAGTGAACCTGTACAAATGGTAAATTTTGAATGAATTATTTAGTTATGGAGTTTCTGTTTTCTTCATTTCTAGCTGTTAAATGGTGCGCTGCGTAAACTACAACAATATCTACCCCTGGTTTGTAACTTTCTTACACTTACCTTTACTCTTCGCAGTTACTGGCTGACTCACTGACTCACCCTATATATGCACATAAGACTATTAGCATTTAGACTGTAAAACAAATAACCTGTAAATATGCATTACTGTACCAAAGACATACCTACACCAAAGTTTAAGATTTTACTAACAATATAGAATATTACATAATTATTTACAATGAAAAGGAAGTTTCGTTTGTATTAATTTATTGCAGTATAAAAAGAAATCAGACACATTGGTTGTTGCATATGCTATGAGTAAGAAATAATGATTTTATGCTAAGACAATGTGGTTGAATTTCTCACTGCTATTCAAGTTTTCTGTAAGAGTTGGGGATTTTCGGAAATTGTATTCAAAAATTTATTTTAAGAACTGCATAGCTCATATCTTTCCAATGTTATATCTTTTATTTTAACTGTTTCCTTCACTACTCATGGTTTTAACAAAAACTAGTACTTTTTAGAATGAAATTGTATGTACTTTGTAGTATAGAGCAATAGACTTGACATTGTTATGTGCCACCTTGTTTCTACATAGGACATTCCAAAGCCCACACACACATACTTGAACAAATCATGTTTGGTGCTATTCTATACTTATTCGTATTTGTTCCCCTGTATGTATCTTCATACACCAATCTAGATAACTAACTTCTTTATTTTATTTAATATTTACAAATAGTTTTTCTATAGATTAGAGGGGATGTTTAGGCAGGTGGTATGTTTGGGACACAAGCTCTAAAAAACCTGTCATGTAGATATGGTATTATGTAAGCAAATACCTGTCATGTGTGTTCAGTGGGTTGCCTAAACTACGTTGACAAACTTTCACTGAGGTACGTGCACGTTACCCCAAATTACAAAAACTTTTTGTGTTTTTAAGCTGAAAAGTAATCTTTTCAACTTTAACTGTTGGCATGATCATCAGGAAACTACCATTGTTAAACGTGGGCTGTTAGTCGGGTAGGAATAATTAATATGTTAACTAATTTTATAATACATTCATTCTTGCTCAGGCATAACCTAAAAAGTTTTTAAAAATCATTAATTGTAGAGCGCACGTATTTAGAGAAATACATGTACGTAAGAGGTGCGGAACGACCGATTTGTGTTCGGACGAGTTTATTATAAGTATCAAGGGGTGGAAATCTCCATTGTTCATAGGCGTGCTTAAGTTGCGTTTATTTTAATTTGGTTGAAAAATTACGCTACGCCACTGATAAATTACCGACGCGCAGGTTGTTGATGACGTATGTGTATTTCTCTATTCACGGGCACTCCATAAATGCTTAATCGATATGTTTGATCCAATTATAGTAGGGTATGTTTGGGCCACGCGGACCAAATATACCGAATATTGCCCAAACATACCAAGTTAAAAAAGTAGTAGCAAATATTTTGAAGACGAAGTATAATAAAATTAGATAAATTCAATTATTTCAGTTCAAGTATGCCTACGATTTATAAAAAGAAATTTGCATGTAAACGAAAACCAAGAAACCTAATCAACACAGACGTTATAAGAGCCACATATGAGGAAGCGCTGGTGAAGAGGGTGGAAGATCTATTGGGAAGGTTGTTAGAAAATATATCCCCAAAACAATATTGTATGTTAAAAAAACGAAAAATTCCTCAACATTTCCTTCTGTATATGTGAGCAGGCAAACTTTTACATCTGCAGGAGAGAAATAAAATTATTATGTGACTACTTGTTGCAAGTACGCAACATGCATTTCCTAACACTTAAGCACAGATCACACGATCATTTTGTTGCATCAAATTTCTTCGTCAATCACGTTCCGTGATGTCATAGAACAATGTTTAATTTATGCTACCAAACTGGGTCGTCATCAAACTTGTTTTATGCAATTGTTTGAATTAGCGAGGTTATGGTCTGCCTTCAATACGCAAGTTGTTAAAATATTGAAGAACAAGTCACTATGATTTCGTTAGTAGGCTTACGTTGGGCATTGTGTAATAAGAAATAGTGAACATCGAAAAGTGTGGGCCCGTAAGTGGCTACAATGGCGCACTCAAGAACGAGGAATGTTATCAATGGTAAACAAAGAGTTGAAATTTGAAGATAGCGGTAGTTTTAGAAATTATTCAAAGATGACGAAGGAATTTTTATAAAACTTTGAAACGTAGTCACAAACATAATTTCAAAAACCGACACAATGCGTAGAATCGCGTCAAACAGTTGCATGGAAATTAGAGCACGTCCTATATTTAGCAATGTTTGACAAACACGATTGGTGACGTCACATAATTGATGTTTGAAAAACAAATTGATGCAACAAACTGACCGTGTGACCTAAGCTTTAAACAAACCAAACAGCTTGCCTACCAGTAGGTATGCAATAGCTAACCGTAAAAATATTCCGGATTTTTGGAAAAATAACCAGTGTACAAGCAAAGACCGGTTACAAGGTTTTTTTAAATAGAAATCAAAGATTATTCCTAAGAAAACCAGAAGCGACTAGTTTGAGTCGCTCAGCGAGCTTCAATGAAAAGAACGTTGGCGAAATTTTTGAATAATTAAAAAATAAATGAAAAATATAAATTTCCACCACCATCTATACACAACGTAGATGAAACTGCAGTAACCACTCTACATGTCTCTGGAAAAATCTCAGCAGAAGAGATGAAACAACTTGGCAGAATAACATCTGGAGAAAGGGGAGTATTGGTCACACTATGTAGTAGTATTAATGCAATTGGTAATGCTATCCCACCAGTCTTTATTTTTCCGAGGGCACGTTTTAAGGCTTTTATGTTAGCAAGCTCTCCTGTTGGCTCAGGTAGGGCAGCAAATCCGTCTTGTTGGATGAAATGTTTTCAGAATATATCAAACATTTTGCAAAATATACGAAACCTACCCTAGAATCTCCTATATTATTAATCTATGACAACGATGAAAGCCATATCTCTATACACGTATTTGACTTTGCAAAAAAAAATGGAATAATTCTTTTTACATTACCACCACACTGCAGCCTCCTGGCGTATCAGTATATTTTCCTTTTAAACGATATTACAAAACTGCCGCAGATAACTGGCTTGTAAATAATCCTGGTACCTCCATTTCGATTTATCAACTGGCTTAACTCGTTGGAGATTCATATTCACCAGCATTTACTCAAGCAGACATTGAAAGTAGTTTAAAAAAGCCGGTATATTTCCATTTAATGATTCTCATTTTATGTGTTCTGCAAATGATCCAACAAAACCACAAGACGATATTTCCAAAGAAGTGATACCTGTAGCATCGACCAGTGCTGAGATTACCACTGATGCTGTTGCACCAGTGGTATCTGCCAGTGATAAAATTAATGCCATTATTATTACAACATAATCTGTTTGACCATATTCGAAAGCTTTACTTATTATTACACCGGAAAAACACGTGCTTTAATACATACACCCAAAAAGCTTGAAATTTAGAATAGTTTTACTGATAATAAAGCTGAAAAATTTAAAAAAACGTGGGTGCTAATAATTTGAATAAGAATGAAACGAAAAAAGAAGAAAAATTGTAGATGAGAAAAAAACTACATCAGAAGATGTTAATGAGGTTGGTTAAGTAATAATTCTCCGTATGTAAGTGAGTAAGAAGAGTCAGAGATGATTGATCAGATGATAGGTATTTAAAAAAAATTAATTTGTAATAATTGTAAAATTTTTCACAGAGGATAATGCTACAGTAATTTACTATGGAGGCATTATTATTAGTGAGAAAAATACTGAGCAGTACACAGTAAAGATTCTAAGAAGTGTGCTATTTTTAACAAATTCTTTTTAACCTGTAAATAATGATATCCAAAATATTACTGAGAATGATATAAAAAAAATCACCAATAAAGTTTTGTAGAAAAAAAAACTTGCTGGAAATGGGTATAGTTTTAACGTGACCTATTTAAATGTAAATAATTTGTCAATATTAGAATTAAATTTTGGCATAGACCGCGTCGTCTTTGTAGATAAACACCCAGAATTTGTCGGCTTAATGTGCCTAACATCTTGAGAACTCATGCAAGGGTTTGTGTAACGGTTATGTTCTTTGGTGACTCGTAAACTCTTACAAGCCACCCATGATTTGTAAGAGTTCAGGAGTCACCAAAGAAGTCACCCATGCTGGGTGTTTATCTACAAAGACGACACAGTCTAAGCCGAAATGTTATTCGAATATTGACAATTCGAGTAACCGCGAAAGCCTGGAACATTTTGTAAATAATTGACATTAAGTTTTTCTGTAATTAATACAATTACAAATAAATAATTTATATTGTCAACTTCTTTCATGTATTTAATATGTATTTCAGTCAGTGTCCAAGATATAACTACATTATGACCCAAACATGGCGTTCCATGGGATGTTTGCGTTAATTTACATGACTTCAGTGAATTTCTTTGCTACAGCAACAAATATTAGATAATATTGGCAACATAAGCATTAAGCAAATATATTGATAAGGTTAAAGCTCCACGTTGTGTTACCTATGAGTATGTTTAGAATTATATTTTAGTCAATTTTAAATTGCATATTCAAAATTATTTTTCCGGCTAGCTCCCGAAAATGCACTTGACTGAAAATCAGAATGGATTCCTTTTATCTAGATTGCTTATTCTGAAATTTGATGTTCCAATTTTAATTATGACAATTCAAAAACTTCTGTCAGACGGTACATCAAACCAGCTTTGAAAATTCAATCACAGATACTTTAACGTTACATTTGTTATATTTTATTTATTTATTTATTTAATTAACCTGTTTTACAAGGTATAACTACCAAATTACAAAACAGTTGTATAGAGAACATGGATACATAATATACCAAAAAACTTCTTTGTAACAAGCCAAAAACAAAACAAAACAAAACAAAAACGACTGAACACAAAACTGCGTAAATTTTATGATTCGTTTAGTTCGTAAAGAAGTAAGATTTTATTTGCTTCACAGTAGGTACAACAGAAGATGTCAATGTCCTGACTAACTGAGTTGCAAATCTGTGCCATTTTATGCAAAGGGGAATTTTTTAAGATATTTGTTCTAGGGCTTTCAAGGTATAAGCAGTTCTTATTTCTGGCTGCTTGTCGAGGAATGTTAAAAGCCAATTGTTGTAACAAATTAGGGGTTTTTACTTTATTTTGCACAATTTTGCTTAATAGAGAAAGGGAATGGCACTCGCGTCTTTTTTCTAAGCTAACAAAATCATGTTTATTCAGCAGTTCGTCATGTGGTATGCCTCTCTGCGGATATGTACCATCAGTTTTAAGACTTAAAGCTTTTAAAAACCGTCTTTGAATCGATTCCAATCTGTCAATGTGATTCCGATAGTACGGGCTCCATATAACTGAAGCACATTCAAGCTTAGATCTCACAAAGCTATAGTAAAGCGTCTTCAAAGTGTTAATATCTTTAAAATCGCGGCTGCTGCGCATTATAAAACCATATGCTTGATATGCTGATGATATGATGGCATCAATGTGATCAGTAAAAGTGAGAGTTCTATCGAAGGTAACGCCCAAATCTACAAAAGTATTTGGTCTCTGAAGTACATCATTAGCTATACTATAGTTATACTCAATAGGATTTGATTTTAGGCTGTAAGACATTACTTTGCACTTGGAGATGTTAAGGCTCAAATGATTTTCTTGACACCAAAAAGCAATACGATTCAAGTTCACTGATAACCGTTTACAATCCGAGATATCCGTTATAACACTATATAGCTTCAAGTCGTCGGCATACAACAAAAAATTTGTATCAACAACTTTCGAAATGTCATTGATGAAAATACTAAACATTAACGGCCCCAGGTTAGAGCCTTGCGGAACTCCAGATGTTGCGACGTACTCAACAGACTGAAAACCATTTACTTGAACATATTGCAATCTACTGGTCAAATATGAATGAAATAATTCGACTAATGGACGAGATAAGCCAACTGATAGTAATTTGTTCAGCAATATACCATGGTCCAGTCTGTCAAAAGCTTTAGAGAAATCAGTGTAGATTACATCTGTCTGGGACCGCTTGTCAATACCCTCAGCAATGAACTGCGTTATTTCCGTTAAATTAGTTACAGTAGAACGTCCTTCCATGAAACCATGCTGGTTGATGGAAATAATGTTACTTACATGACTAGCGATTCTTTTTTCCAACAACATTTCAAATACCTTACAAAAATTACAAATTATAGAGATAGGCCTGTAATTACTGATATTATGTTTATCGCCCTTTTTATAAATTGGGCATACTTTAGATACTTTCCAGGTGGAAGGAAACTTACTTGACCTAAGGCAAATATTAATCAAAATAGAAAGGGGACGCATAAGTGCAGAGGCACAGTCTTTTAGAATGAAAGCGGGAATGTTATCAGGTCCAGTTGTTCTTTTTGGTTTAACCTGCTTGAGTATTTCAAATACTTCCTCCTCGCTAACTTCATGAAAATTCAAATAATTACTGCAGGTGTTACCCTCTATAATATCATTAACCGAAGAATTCCACGGTGTGGAGATAATATAAGACTGCTTAAATAAATCTGCAAAAGCATTAAGAATGTCTTGTGAGTTATCCAGTACTTGGCTTTTGTAAGTCATAGTATCGCCGATGTTTGAAGAACATTTCTTATTATTAATAAATGCCCAAAATTTGTTTGGATTGTTTAAAATATCTTCCTCGGCATTCTTAACATATCTATAGTAAGCAGTGCTTATTTCACGTTTAACTGTTGCTCGAAATCGTTTAAATTCATGAAATGCATAACTGTCATTATCGCGCTTATACTTCCGCCAAAACTTTGCTTTGATTTTAATTAATTTAATGATGCCACTGTTATACCATGGAGGGTAATTATTGTTGGACTTTTTAGAGTATTTTGGCACACATTGATCTAAAATATGATAAATCTTGCCATAAAAGTAACCGCAGGCATCATCAGCATCAGTAACCGCCTCTAAAAAAAACCAATTAATTTTTGATAAGGAATCGTACAATAACGGAAAGTTTGCTTTACGAAAATTGTAGCAGTTTTGAAATAATGATTGAAATGTATCTTTATGCTTATTGTCTGCTCTTAATGATAACGTGATATCAAGTGCTGGATGGTGTCCGTCTTCAGAGACCAGAGCATCAAGCGATTTTTCAACAAAGCAATGATTATTATGTAAAACGAGATCAAGTATACGATTGAATTCGTTATAGACGAAATTAGCTTGTGATATACTCAAAAAACTGCATAAATTATTTAGGTATGAGATTTGCTTATTGTGTGTAGAATCTCGTATAAAGTCTGCCTATTCAGTAATATTAAAATCCCCCACTATCAAAACCATGCCATCAGAGACTACATGAATCGATTCAAGTGCTTCAAACAATTGTTCATATTCTGAAACTTTAGCTCTAGGTGGTACATAAACGCAAATCAAGTAAAGGCAACCAAAGGACAGTGTAATTTTTACTGCCATTAAATCAATAAAATGAAAAATAGGGATAGAAAGATCTACTATATTAAGTTGCATTGATTGATATTTGTTATGAATTGCAATCAGTACGCCTCCTCCCCTCGTTGCAAATTTTCTGTCTGATCTATAAACAGTAAAATAATTAGGAAATAGTTAACGGAAGATTCAAGCCAGGTTTCAGTTAAAGCAAAGATCTTGTATTCACTCTGACTCACTGAATTAAAAAACTCTGTCGTTTTTGTGCGTAAACCTCGCGTGTTTTGATAAAGAACTGATAAAATGTGTTTGTTCTCACCTAAGCCTGATTCAACTCCAGACAGATTTACGAGGGGCGTATGACAATTACTCACTGATTGCTATTTGACTGCAAGTATTATTTTTTTTAATTTATTCAGTGCCTCAGCGTAAGCTGTGCATTTTTCTCTTTCCCATACAGCATGTTCAACAGATATACTTTGGTTTTTTAAATTAACACAATTTGAACACTTACGTGAATTAGAACTGCAATTTTTTACGTCATGGCCTTCCCCACACAGTGGACAACTAACTGACTTTTCACAATTTCTCGATGAATGATTATATTCGTTACATGTAAAACACCTCTGCAATTCAACGGCATCATATACACTGCAACTGTCATAAGCTACGAAAACATTGCCTGCCCTTAATGCTCGTTCATAAACTTGTTGGTCGACCTGAATGATTGCTTGAAAGATATTAGGATTTTTTTTTGGTAGGAAAGATCTTTAAGACCTTGCACTCAGATTTATCGAGAAAAACTCCTGCATTACCCGCTAAAAGATATTCTTTAAGGCTATCAGGCGAAAAATTTCATTCTAGGTAGTATACCGCCAATTATTTTTACATTATAGGAATCAGACATCTTTTGTTGTACTATGTTCTTCAGCCTCTCATTATCTATTTTTTCTTTACATCCTATCACAATGCCGCCATCCTTGACTGACTTCACCTTCGACAGCTGCAAATTCTCTTGGCAAGGATTAATGTTACGTAGAATATCTGCCTTAGTTGTAGTTGGTAGCTGATTGTTATTCTTCGGTTGAATAAAAATTACGGGCTGCGATTTGTCTCTTAACACTTCGGAGTATTTTGGCTACTGTACAAGAGGCTTGGTAGCAGTTGCCATTTTCGATATATCAGACTTCAATTGATCCTTGAAAGAATCCAACGCATCGTTGATTTTAGTCTTAACCAGACTTTGAACACCTGTGGGGTCAAGCACCAGACAATTTTTTACACATTGGGTGCATTTCCATGATAGCCCCGGTATAGTGTCTAAAAGTCTAATAATATTATCATTTTTTGCCACACACAAAGCATGGCATTGCCTTTTGCAGCCTTCACAAGAAATTCCTTGCCGATTTCTGCTGATAGGGGTTGAACAGGCTGTGCAGTTAACCATTGGCACACATAAAGTTATCACTATCTTCAAATGCGCCAGTCACAATGGGCTTGAACGTGACGTATGCGTGGCGTAGGTATACCGTGGTATGCGCCTCGGAATGCGTACCCTAAAACCCACCCAGAACAGGTGACCTTTGATTTCGCCACAATTTCTAAGTTTCTTTTCACAGCCTGCCGCTACCGATCTTTATCACCTTTTTCACCTTTTTTAACTCTTCGCGTGTTTGCACTAACTGAACCACTTTCCACTTTTTATAAACTTCTTCATTATTAACAAACACTTAAGTTTTCGCATCGCGAAAGCTTGCCACGTAAAAACATCGCCATTTTCTTTTTTTATATGTTATATGACAATCTCAAATAGTAAGTACGTCCTTAACAATTAATCCCTCTCCTGCCGTGTAAATAGCTCGTTGTAATCCAACTCAATCGACGCACAATGTCAAATGTAATTCCACAATAAACTTAATTCAGTATAGATTCGGTACACATTAGCACTGCTTTAGTTAAATATGCTCACCATATTCTTTGTCTTCCTCCATTTAGTATGCTCATTTTCTTATTTTTAACATTTCCTTTTATTTCACCAAGCGAATATTTTGTATTAACTACAACCCTTTTACGCTCCAAACATTTTTAACTTTTCAAAAACGGTTTATTTAATCATTTCTAGTTACAAACATCGATTACATCTTTTCATTTTCAAATTTGTTATATCAATAATAAAAGCAAACTCTTTAACAATATTGCTTATTTTTTCCATCCAACACTCTATAAAAGCTTTATTTTGATTTCTACCCACTATGTGCAATAGTCTATCTCGAAAATATTTGTCATCATTTTCCAATTTCATATTTAGATATTACATTAAGTTAGCATCCTTCTGTTGCTCAATCGGCCTCATATTATTAAATTATAAATTCTATTTTCTTTCTTTACTAAATGCATATTAATAATTTGAATACCCAATTCATATTTAAATTGATCTTTACAATATTTAATTATTGTAATCTTTTAATCCTATTTAAACTGATTTTTATACCCCTGTATCCATATCATAACAATATGGTACGTTAGGTACCACTGTAAGACTGTATTCTCTATTCCTTTGTACAATTTTCTGAAAAAAATAAAACTGAAAATTTGACCCAAACATACCCATCTTCCCCTATGATTCGGTTTCATTACGCATATTGTAAGCTTCTTCAGAAATTATCTAAATTGTTTTCATATAATTTTTGTCCTCGTGTGGTTACCTAAGTTACTTTTTTGTTATACTAAATTTCCAAATTGTGATGAATATGATTTTTCAATTGTATATATCTTCATATGGCTCACTAAAGCGCTGTTCTGTTGTTTTATTCTCGCAAACAACAAATGACAAACGTTTTTCGTCTTTATGCGTCATAGTATGTTTAAATACATTGTTTCTTTACAGTCCTATTTTTGCAAATTCAACACAATTAAAATATTTCGTCTTTATGTGTTTTCATATGTCTAACTAAACTATATTTCTGTGCTGCTTTATATTCGCAAATTGAACAGGAATACGGTTTTTTACCTGCATGTCTTGCCATATGGGTAATCAAGTGACTTTTTGCTACTGCTTTATATTCGCAAATAAAACATGTATAGGTCTTGTCGCCTGTATGTGTCCGCATATGTTGCACTAAATGATTTTTTTGTACTGCTTTATAATTGCAAATTGAACATGAATAAGGTTTTTCACCTGTATGTGTCCTCATATGTTTAACTAATGTTTGTTTTTCTACTGTTTTATATTTGCAAATTGAACACGAATATGGTTTTTCACCTGCATGTCTTGCCATATGGTTAACTAAGTGACTGTTCCTTCTTGCTTTATAATCGCAAATGGAACATGAATAAGGCTTTTCTCCTGTATGTGTACGCATATGGCTAACTAACTTCGGATTGTCTGCTGCTTTATACTCGCAAAGAGCACAGCCATAAGGTTTTTCACCTGTATGTGTCCTCATATGTATAACTAATGCGTATTTTTCTACTGCTTTATACTCACAAATAGAACACGAATACTGTTTTTGACCAGCATGTCTTGCCATATGGGTAACTAAATGACTTTTCCTTACTGCTTTATAATCGCAAATAGAACATGCATAAGGCTTTTCGCCCGTATGTGTCCTCAAATGTACAACTAACGAGTGTTTGTCTGCTGTTTTAAATTCGCAAATAGAACACAAAAACGGTCTTTCGCCTGTATGTGTTCTCATATGTTTAACTAAGCTAGATTTCCGCACTGGTCGATACTCGCAAATAGAACATGAATAACGTTTTTCTCCAGCATGGGTTCGCATATGGTTAACTAACTTACGTTTCTCTACAGTTTTATATGCACAAACGGAACATGAGTGAAATACTTCCGCATTAGTCATCACATTTTCCAAGACCATATGTTTATCTTCAGCCCCATATTTAGAAGAATTGGAAACAAAAGGTTCTTCCGACATGCTTCCGCTAGCTGCTTGCTTAACAATCAATTCTTCTTCTACATAAGCTTCCTCTACCTTAATATGAACTTCTTCCTGCTTCATATTCAGTCCACCAATAGTAGTGTTGTCGATAGTGCTTTCAGCGATCTCTTGCTTTATGTTTATCTTTCCAGTTATTTTATTTTCATCAATTTTATTCAGTGATCCATGTAAGCTGCTGGTAGTTTTATTATGTACTTCATTATTAATCAGTTCACATGCCACGTCCATTATTATAGCCAAGAATGAAGAGTTCGGTTATTAAATTCAATATCTGGAAAGATAGATTCTGTTAGGTTAATGAATGTTTATTTACACAATATTAACAAATGTTTTGTAACTGTGTTGTAATATTTTTACTTACATGGAATAACTTGAAATTGGAATAAGCAAATAACACAAAGAATAGCCTAGCAGCAAATATTAACACTGGATAATCATAGAAACCACCAAAACCACCATTAATACCATTATAGCCCCATGCAACATTGTTTAGATAAAATAGGATTTAAAAAAATCTACTCCATACTTGGAACAGAAAATCTGTTCTAAGACTCCGTACTATCGTACGGGTTGGCAACACTGATTACTATACAGTGCGAGTGTAAAGTCTGGAACTATGGAAATTGAACTTCTATCAAATGTTTTTGAAAGAAATCCTGGAACACAACAATTTTTATTTTAAAAAAATACATATTTTACTGTAATTGTCACTGTTAGATTGTCTTTTGTTTTTGAGTTAAGACGTTCGCGATAATGTTTTTAAATGGAACTCCTAAATTTGTATGATGAATTTGGACAGAGCATGAAAATCTAAGACCACATACGCTAAAAAAGTATGATACTGTATTATGAAATTTTATTCAAATTTAACTCAAAAACAAAAGACAATCTAAAGGTGAAAATTACAGTAAGAGCTTGCGATTAGGACTCGTGCTAGCGCACTCGTCCTAATCGAACCTAAGCGCCATGGACATTCGTGATACCACAGCAAAAATATTCGACATGCTAAATCGTTGCCAAACATTTTTAAACGTTCCGAGGAGACCAAAAGAACTATTATTTACTTTTATTTTTTGTTCTTCCTCTTATTTTTTCTAAAATATAGTTTTTTTATAATTTTATTATTATTCTTTTAATTTTATTAATATTATTTTGTTAATTCTTCAGTTGATATTTGAGGATAGTGCTATTAAATGTGCTTAATATGATTATACTATAAAACAAAAACTTTTATATATTTTTTTATCACGTAATGTAACAAATACAATTTTTTATGGTTGGTACAATATATTTGTGGAGCAGTATATAATGTATAGGGTGTCCAGGACCAGGAGTTATCAGAATATTCTTGGAATTATTTGAAGTGACAAGTGTCTACAACTGTTGTCCACAAATTAATAGCTGATCTTAAAATGTTGCCCTGCATTTAATCGAATTACGAGTACACATTTTGAGGTTTGTCATTAGAATCAGCAAATATATTTTAGGCGGTATATTTTTTTAGCAATTATGTAAATGGTAACGTATATGAACATTGTAAAATACTTATATTGAGCGCATATACCACTATATTTGCAAATTCGACTTAGGGCTGGCCATATTCGTACTTGGCTTACGTAGACTAGAAAGCTGCCTAGAGAGTTAGACTGAGGGGTAGGTTATATTTAATATTAAAAAGAATAAAAAATTTTCCTTGCACTTGAGGTATGAGAAAGTATAGCTATGCACTCTGAGAAGTCATTTGAATTTGCATTATTTTACCAGTTACTGCAAAGATGTATATGTGTGTATACCGGGTGATCATAAATGGTAGTGATTTTTTTTTCGAAGATTGGTAACCTTTTCAAAATATTACTTTGGCAGACCTGATACTTAAAACAACACATTGGCGTGCGAAGTATAAACAAAACGTTATTTTGACATTTATTTGTTTATACATTTTATGAAATAAAAAATTCCTGTTTGAAAATGGTGTTTACTGTAGAACATAATACATGCATTTATTGTAATGGCATATTTCCGAACTGGCATAAGAAATGAAAACGGTGATTGGGAATATTTACGACAATCGGCATGCGATTAGTTTGTCGAAATGTATCCAGAAGAAGTTGATTTGACCTCTCTTGATTTCGTTTTAATTCCTTATTTTAAAAAAACGTAGTCTTTAGAAATCCAGTTTAGAACAACAAGCAATTATTGAGGCTGCAGTGGCAAACATAAGGCCTGAAATGTTAAGAAATGTTTTTAGTTGTTTGCATAGAAGAATTTACTGTGGTTTACATGAAGATCTACATCATTTCAAACAACTGCCCTAAACACTTACCTCAACTGTTTTTTAAAATACGTTATTTTTCCTATGTATTCAATAAATTCAAGATTCTCACTCTTGATGTCATTGCTAAGTGCGCACGCCTATGTAAATGTCAATTATGACGTACAGAGAAAAAATTGACAGCAGGGTAACTAACACATATATGTATTACTTACTATATTGCTAGCAGGGCCTCGGAACGGCCGAAAACATTACGGCGCCGACATAGTCTCACTTTGAGTATAACGCGTCTCGTGCGCATGCGTGAGAGTTCGAACTCCGCCTTTAGAAGCGAATTTTAAACTTGACTGGGAGGTTCACTTCCCCCACCGCGCGGACGACGGCGACGCGCTTGCGCACAGCTCACCATATACATTGAAGCGTTGGTTGTCTGTCTCACTTCCTTCGTGACCCCCCAATTCATAGCCGCTAGCAATATAGTTCTTTAAATATATGAACTAACATTAACAGTGCCAACTTAAAAAAAATCACAACATTTATGATCACCCGGTATTACAAATCAGAGATTTTTCTACATAGCAGTTGTAGTGGTTTTGCGTAGGAAGGATTTATGTTAAAGCATTAAGAAATTATTCAGGTAACAAGGCAATATAATAATAATAATAAAATTGTCTTTATTTCCAATTACATATGTTATTGCTGGAAAATGTTCAGTGGAGAAGACGAAATTTCTTACACTTAACCTTCTAAACTTATTACATGTATGTAGGTGCGACATTTTGACTTTGTATACGACTATAGAATAGCACAGCCATTAGCCTATTGTATATTGTCTTGGAGGAGAATACTTCTAATATATTTTTTGAAAATAATTATTGATTTATTAGGGATAAAATAGATGAATTTATTATACATCTTAGCAGCTACCTAACTGTAAAACCTCTGAAACAAAGTTATAGAGTGCAAAGATATCGTGATCATTTGAATAACTCTTAATTGTCGTTGATGAAATTAATACAACAAAATCTTACGTAAATAATTATGAAAACGCATATGATGCAATTCAACCAAGTTTTGAGAAACCGGAGCTTAAAAGAGCAAAATAAGAAAGAAGAAGGAGTACTGTGCTTATCTATGCACAATATGTAACTAATGTCTATCCGGTGAGACTTTGCAGTGATGTACAGTTGCGGTAAAAAAAAAAGAGACAGTCACGTCACCTTTTATCACTGCATTTATATGCGGCATAATTTGTCATATTATTTTTAATTTCGAATTGTTTGGCAGATGTTAAATATTCAATTTTGCAATATGACATATTAATAAAACAAATTCAAGTAGGTAGAATTATAAAAAATATGTTATAAAAGTTGTCCCATTTTTTATTGGCTGCAACTGTAGGTATATACAGTATATACAGGGTGTTAATTAAGTACGTAGACAAACTTTAAGGGGCGATTTCTTCATCAATTCTAAGATAAAAAGTTCATACAAACATGGGGCCTAAACGGCTTCGTTTTCGAGATACAGGGTGTTGAAATTTGAACAAAAAATTATTTCTTCTAAAAAATCTGGAAAACGCCTAGAGGTATTGTAATGAAACTTGGTGCAAGTTAGTATTCCATACAGGGGCATTGTTTGGTCAAAATAAATTTAATTTATTTCCACCAGTGGCGTGCATCGGGGCTACCTCAGTTACCTTATTTCAGAAAAATCTGGTACGCCACTGTTTTTTAGTCAATACGACAAGTTTGTTACCTTTATCCATTGAAACTATACACAAGATGTATCTTTTATTTTTTGATAGAATAAACCTTTTGCGAGAAAAATGTCAAAATCTATAACAGCAATTTCGTTCATTGGACGTTAATGGGACCTAAACGGCTTAGTTTTCAAAATACAGTTTAAAGAAGCTTTTAAAAAATGTTATTTAATAAAAAACAATCTTACAATAGCTACAAAACTTTTTTCTAAAAAACAGTGGCGTACTAAATTTTTCTAAAACAAGGTAACTGAGGTCGCCCCAATGCACGCCACTGGTAGAAATAAATTAAATTTATTTTGACCGAACAATGCCACTTTATGAAATACTAACCTACACCAAGTTTCATTAGAATACCTCTAGCTGTTTTCCAAATTTTTGAAATTTTTGAAAATAAATGAATTTCTATAAACTTCAACACCCTGTATCTTAAAAATGAAGCCGTTTAGGTCCCATGTTTGTATGCACTTTTTATCTTAGAATTGATCAAGGAATCATCCCTTAAAGTTTGTCTACGTACCTAATTAACACCCTGTATATTTCTGAATGGCATTATCAAAGCTATACTATTACACTATTTTGAAGAGAGATTTTCAACTTTTGTTAAATGCAACGTCCTGTATATTTTGATGATTTTATAGATTTTTAAATGACTTTTCCAATGATAGCATATAAGTTCACTTAATATTTGAAAATTTTTTGTTCAAAAAAATTTAAATTTGCAACATTGTATGTAATTTGAATCATAGATTCCGCAAAACATAAAATATACAGTTAATGACACCTCCGATAAAACGTCGACCGTTTTAACTAATATCTATTCGTCAATCAGAAATTGTGTATTCATATAAGATTTTATCCAAATCGTTGATAAATAAAGAAGATATAGGCAAACATGCATTTTAATTTCTTTTTCTATAGGCCTTTTTAATTTCTTTATTTATATTGTTCGTCGCTCAGTACTGAGAATAGAATTTCAATTTAACTCACTTTGCTTTATCAGTTGTATTATCGTGTCTGCATCTTTCAGCCTTGAAGTACCCCTTTGACTACACCTGATTTGGCTACTGTTGTGACAACGTTCTCCTGGTTTGTCGATAGTTCTTCCACAATATTATCACGCACTGATAATCACTTTTAGGACCTTTTAAACTATATTACACCCAGAGTTTATCCATTTTAAAATTAATTCTGGAAAATAATTTTTTGTCTGACAACTTTCAAAATTTTTTTTTCTCGCCATCTTTCTAAATCAAACATAAACAACCCCTTTTTACTTCTCTCAGCACTCTCTTTGGAAGTAAATTTTATTAATTATTAATTTAAATCAAATTAGTTAAATGTGTTGACAAAAGTCATTTTTAGGTTATAAATAATTATTTACCTAACATTTCATAAATATTTTTACAACTTTCCAGAATTGTAAATAACCATTACATTAACAAAATTAAGCCAGCGTGGCTCTGTTGGTTAGAGCATCGGACTGCGGCGCGGAAGTCTGGAGTTCAAATCCCAGATCGATGCCTGGCGGGCGGCCTACCCAGTCGCTTTAAATAATTGGGAACCTGCGTTCGAAAGAACAAGGGGTAATAATGCGGTTGTCTAATGCGTGGTGCTCACCACATCACCACATGTCATGAATTTGACACGCGACAGCCGGGTGTGAGAGCGAGGATACGGAAGCTCTAACCTTCCGCCTTGCAGGCCAAGCTCCTTCATGGGGTGTTATTTCATTCTGCAATGTATCTCATATGAACAATAATTGATTTTTAACAATTCAAACCACTTGCATATTTTAGAGTTATTATACCAATCTTGGCCAGTTTTAAAATTGATTCAACTTTTTTTTAGAATGTAATCTTTTTTATCATTTTTATATCATAGCAATATACCTATATGCTTTTTCCAAAATGTTTTAACCTTATTTGCTAATACTTGCTTGTCAAACCTCATTAGTTCTAAGTATATTGTGAAGTTATCACCAAAATGGCAATGTCAATAATTACTGATCAAAAGAGCTACCTTGAGACATAAGTTTTGGGCCACCATGAGACACGTTCCAAGGTGGTGCAAAATATTTATTACAGTTTTTAAGCTATTTCTATCTAAAACAAGCAACAAATTCAAGTAAAGTAGTATCAAATTAAGCGCATTTTTTTCTCTTTTGATTGATATCACTATAAATCCTATCAATTCAAGCGGCAAGCAGGAATCTGCATATATATGATTTCCCATGCAATTTCCTTATGTTCACACTTTAAGTGAAACACTCGGTATAATGTATTTAATGTAGTACAATAAATATACCTTTTTTGTCGTACATTGTTACTATTTTTCATAAAGAAACAACTGTCTCATGGAGTCCCACTCCTGGACCACAATGAGACATGGTGCAGTGTTTATAAAAAATATATATAGAACATAGTTAGACAAAAGCTAGAAAGTTCCCAATTTACCATTAGTTTAGAAAAGATATGTTGAACATGTAGTAATAAATTTAAGCGTATATCTCAGTAAACAAAATTTAAAAAAATATTTTTGTAAATTTTGTCCCAACGTGGCCCACCCGACCCTATACCAAAGTTTAAGATTTTATTAACAATATAGAATATTACATAATTACTTACAATCAAAAGGAAGTTTCATTTTGTATCAATTTATTACAATATAAAAACAGATTAGACACCTTGGTTGTTGCATAAGCTATGAGTAAGAAATAATGGTTTTATACTAAGACATTGTTCTTGAATTTTATCGCTGCTATTCAAGTTTTCTGTAAATGTCAGAGCTTTTTGGTAATTGTAATCAAAAATTTATTTTAAGAAATACATTAAGTCATCTTTCCAATTTTATTTATTTTATTTTAACAGTTTCTTTCAATTCATATAGTTTTTACAGAAACTTATTTCTTTTTAGAATAAAATTGTATATATTCTATAGCATACACCAGGATTTCTCAACCAAGTCAGGAACCCCAGGAAGGTTGTGAGGGAAGAGTCAAGCGGTCACGAAGACCGTCGTGAATGTTCTAATAAAAACATTTTTACTACATAAATAAATATTTTATTTAAATACAGCAAATACATAGCACAGAAACTAGACAAACATATTAAAAAAAAATTAGAGAAATAAAAATCAATGCAAAACTTCTAGGATCCCAACATTCTAACCAGATTATTCCATTATTAAACTTTGATTAGCCAAAGGGGGTCGCTAAGTTCCAGCTAGTGAAATAGGGGTCACCCGCACAAACATTTCGAGAAACACTGGTATAGGCCAATATACTTGACATGTGTATGTGCCGTCTTATTTTTATACACAGCACATTCCCAAGTCCTTATGCACATGCGTGAACAAATCATGTTTGATTGTTGCTTCACATTGACATACAACACAAAAATTAGATTTTGCATTTGTATGTATTGTGTTGCCAGCGTGGCCGAGAGGTTAGGGAGCTCAGGCTGCGGTGTCACAGTACGGGCTTCAATCCCCACATCTGGCAACTGGCGGGCGGCCCACCCAGTCCCTTTAAAAATTGGGTACCGAAACCACAGTTCTGGCCGTAGGGAAAGTAAGACAGTCAATAGTGTGATGCTAACCGCATCACCCAGTACGCTATTAACGGTGTGCCAGATTGACTGGGATTTCAGAGATATTTTGGCGACCCTGACTGCCTTGTCTCGGGCCATGTTCCTACATGGAATGAAGTGCCCGAATTTTACTATGTATTCTATACTTATTCTTATTTGTTACCCTGTATGTATCTTCATACACTTATGCCACTAACTTCTTTGTTTTGTTTTATATTTAAAATATAGTTTTTCTATAGATCAGATGATTTCATATGTGTATGATTGGGGCTCATTGCTCGTGCTGTCAGCTTTTTTAGGAATTATTTGGATCTTATTATTCTAAAATTTTTGGAGAATATGAACTGCAGGACACACATTTGTCGACAAACAACACCACCCAGAAGCTACTTATTCTACCGTTTTTCTCTAATATGTCTTCGTATGGTTAACTAAGTAAAATTTTTGTTTCATATTTCCAAGTGTGATAAATAATGTTTTTCTCCGATGTGCATCTTCATAAGTACGGCTCACTAAAGCATCAATGTTTTGTACTGCTTTATTCTAGCAAATAACACATGATTAAAGTTTTGCGTCTGTATGTGTCCTGGCATATGTAAAAAGAATGTGTTTCTATAGTTTTATATTTGCAAATTCAACACTTTTTCGCCTGAATGTTTCTTCATATGTCCAGATAAACTATATTTTGTTGCTGCTTTATATTCGCAATTGAAACAAGAATACAGTTTTTCTTGTGTATGTGTCCTGATATGGATAATTAACTTATGGTAGTCTACTCCTTTATACTCACAAAGGGAACATGAATACGAATTTTCGCCTGTATGCGTTCTCATATGTTTAACTAGATTATATTTCTGTATTGATTTATATTTGCAAATTGAACACGAATAGGGTTTTTCACCCGTATGTGTCCTCATATGTCTAACCAAACGACTTTTCTCTGCTGATTTATATACACAAACAGAACAAGAATAAGGTTTTTCTCCTCCATGTGTTCGCATATGGTTAACTATGTTACTTTTCTTTACTGCTTTGTATTGGCAAATTGAACATGAATAAGGTTTTTCGCCCGAATGTGTCCTCATATGAATAACTAAAGTACTTCTCTCTGCTGATTTATATTCACAAACAGAACAGGAAAACGGTTTTTTGCATGTATGTGTAGTCATATGTTTAACTAAGCGACTTTTCTTCGCTGTTTTATATTTGCAAATTGCACATGAATAAGGTTTCTCGCCTGTATGTTTCCTCATGTGTATAGCCAAAGTATATTTCCCCGTTGATTTATATTCACAAACAGAACATGAATACGGTTTTTCGCCTGTATGTGTTCTCATATGTCTAACTAAATTACTTCTATCTGCTGATTTATAACCGCAAATTGAACAAGAATAAGGTTTTTCATCTGTATGTCTCCTCATATGGATAACTAAGTTGTGTTTCTGTGTTGTTTTATACTCACAAATTGAACATGAGTTAAGTTTTTCTTTTGTATGTGTTCTCATATGTTGAACTAAATTAAATTTCTGTACTGCTCTAAATTTACAAATTGTACATGAATAAGGCTTTTCACCTGCATGTATCTTCATATGTGTAATTAAAATAGGTTTCTCTGCTGTTTTATACTTGCAAATAGAACATGAATAAGGTTTATCACCTGTGTGTCTTGTCATATGGTTAACTAAACTACGTTTCCATGCAGTTTTAAATGCACAAATGGAACATGAGTGAAATAGTTTCCCATCAATTTTATTTTCCAAAACGCTACCTTTACCATCTGCTCCATTTTCAGAATCTTCCTTGGAGGGGCTTGCGCTCGATGCATATGTGACAAGCAATTCGTCTTTTATATCAATTTCTTCTTGCTTAATATTGAGTCCATTATCAACCGTGTTGTCGATACTGCTTTCAGTGTTTTCTTGCTTTATATGTAAGTTGCAAAGTACTTTATTTTCATCAGTTTCAGGCAGTAGTTTATGTAAGTTGCAGGTTGCTGCATTACACAAAGTATGATTAACTGGTTCATGTGCCACGTCCATTATTATGGGAGAACTGATGAATCTAAAAACAAAAGTCAGACGAAATTTTAAATTTAGTTAGGTTAAATAAGTTATGATTATTTTAAAATATTAATAAATTTACTGTAAATTTGTTCTAATATTTTTACTTACATGTAATAACATGAAATTGAAAGAAGCAAATACCACAGAGATGGCCTAGCAGCGAATATAATATGGGTTAATGACACAAACCACCATGACAGTCAAGATTGATTAGATCAAATGGAATTCAAAAGAACTACTGTATAGTACAGGGTGTCTAACAAACCTTATCAGAATATGTTTACCACTTAGTCAAGGAAAGAGAAAGAATGCATAACGATGCTTGCCTGCCTGTTACCGACTGCCACAACACAGGTCTTTCCAGTGGCGTATCGCTCAAAAGCTCCTAAATAATATTGTTTTTATCGATATGAATAATTTTGTAAATATAATGTTGTTTTTAATGACAATGGCAAAGTTTTATCGCAACCTAAAAAAGTTACATTTTAGTTTTAACTAATAGTCTGTTTTTGTTATGGATAATTACAAGTTTTTGATTTATAGAGCCAGAAATTAGATGTACAAAATTACAATAAATTAGTTGAAAAACATTTAAAAAGTTAAATTGAATTTTTTTAGATATTGATTATTTTCGTTGTTTGTTTTCTTAATTATAAAAAAATGCAATGCAAAATAACTCTTTATTGATTTTTAACAAATTTAGTATTTCTCTTGTTGTTATCCATTAAAAATGTAAAATTACATAAAAGACAAACCATTTTACAACATAGAAAGTAATTAAAAGAATTTAATATATAAGTACATACATACACAGAAAACACAAATATAAACCTAAGTAATACAGCAAAATGTACAAAATCATTGTCTCTTAAAGAAAATAAGTTTTGTCAGTTGACTTCTTATGGGATCTAATTTTTCAGACTGTATTTTAGTGATAAAATGTATCCTAACATCTAAATATGTTGTACACACGGATTTCAAAAAAAATATACAGTGTCCGCCAAAAAGTCGGCATAATATAGAAAACATTTTTATTTTAGATTTTTCAAAAAGACATCTTGCGTCAATAATTTGTTCTTGTCTAAAAACCTATTAAGCCCCTCTCATATATACCGAGTGATTTTTACTTATTTAGAAAATAGAGTTTTACGAAATTGTCAAAGTCCGAAACGTGCAATTTTTCGGAAATTAAGTAAGATTTCAACAAGTTTATTTAGAGTGTGTTATTTTTAGCTAACTGAACAATCTCAAGACCAGAAACCCTCTAACTTTTTTCAGCTTTAGCTAAAAATTAATTTTTCAAATTTTTAAATGATTTTTTAAAATTTCACATATCAAGACTTAATATTAAAATTAAAATTTTTTATGTGAAGACTTTAAAGATTTACAATTGAAAAGAAATAATATAAAATGTTCTTTAGATTTATTACTACTTACCGAAAAGTAGTATGTTTGAATAATTTTTACGTTTTTTATTCAACGCGCTTCTTAGGAGAAATATTTTTTAATTCTAATTAATATCTATTTAAATAGCTTCAAGAAACTCTAATCTAGCTCTGTTAATGAATTACTGTTACAGAAATCTTGTAAATGTTTTTTTACAGTTGTCTAAATGAGAAGGTATTTCGATAGCCAATTTACATGTTCGAAAAAGTCTCCTCATTTAGACAACTGTAACAGAACATTTAAGGATTTTTGCAATAGTAATTCATTAACAACGCTAGATTAGAGTTTCTAGAAGCCATTTAAATAGATAGTAATTAGAATTGAAAAATATATCTTCTAAAAAGCACCTATCATAAAAAAACGTAAAAATTATGCAAACACTACTTTTCGGTATATAATAAAAAAATCTAAAGAAGTAATTAACATTTTATATTATTTATTCCTATTATAAATATTTAGTGTTCACATAAAAAAATCTAACTTTAATATTATGTCTTTGTATGTGAAATTTTGAAAAATATTTATTAAATTGAAAAATAAATTTTTAGCTAAAGTTACTTAATTTCCGAAAAATGGCACTTTTATGATTTTAACAATTTCGAAAAACTATATTTTCTAAACAAGTAAAAATCACTCGGTGTATATGATAGGCGCTAAATAAGTTTCTAGACAAGCACAAATTATTGACGCAAAAAGTTTTTTGAAAAATCAAAAATAAAAATTTTGCCCATATTATGCCGACTTTTTGGCGGACACTGTATATGGTTGACGGGATTTTCTAAAACATAAATTTTTAAGTTATTAAAAACCTTAGAGTCTATACAACTTTACAATATTTTAATAGTTATCATTAACACAACGTTTTATTTATGCAAATTATTTTTATGTGAAAGCAGGTATCTTTCAGAAATACTGCATATTTTTATTACATCAACAGAAGGATATGTTAAACCACCATAGGATTTTCGTGTTATCAGAGAATGTAAAAAAATCAATATTTCCTATTAAGACTGCCTCACATGTTTTATACTTAATAGTTTTTTGTAAATGTGCTACAAAACCAACTATATAAATGATAATTTGCTGTGAACATTCTGTCATGGTAGTATCATTTACAAGGTAATCGTAATCATTCCAAATGCTATATATTGGAATGGTCTTAGGCCTTACAACTCAACTCTGATAGCGTTGACAATTTAATGGACATTTCAATAAGCACAGGGTTGAGGTGTTTTATATAACTGCAAGGCTAAAACTTGAATTTCACAGAATAAATGCATTGGTAAAGAGATGCCAGTAATAGAGTAGTAATTGAATAGGAAACGCAAAAGGCAAAGCTCATTTCTCACAGGGATCGAAGTTGACTGTCAGATCAATTTAAATAATAGGTTTGTGCAAAAGTAATAGCCGAACCAAAAGAAATTATTAATTACAAAAGGGTTTGCTATGTGCAAGAAAATAAAGCGTAGAATTCAATTAATTTAGACAGTGTAATTTTATGAGGGTTCTAAAAAAGGTATAAGCCAGAATAAACTAATTATACGTTGCAAAGAGCAATTAGAAGGCAAGCATAATGAAGAGGAAATAGCAATGGTGAAAAGTACACACGAGATGGGAAAACGAGTAAAAAGCAAACAGAGACAGGAAAAGGAATTGTGCAGAAAGTGAACTCTAAAAATTAATCAGTGCAATTACGCTTGTGAACAGAGAAAAGCAATAATAAAACGTGTGGTGGCGCAAAGAGACATTTTAATAAAACATTGTAGACAATATTTTAGATATAAGAAATTTGTAAATATAATAGTGTATAAGCAGATTTATTTCAAAATGTAATTGATTTGAACTTGGATAATTTCCGTTTATATTAATATTAGATTAGCTTTTGTTTATAACGGAAAAAAAGGAGAACAAATGAATAAATTATAAGAAATTACAATGTAAATTGTGCTCGACTTTAAATCACATTTTAATATAATAAATGAGCATTTTCCAACTTAAAAAGTATACCGTTTTATTTAGTGCACATCCCAGTTGGTGTGGTATCGTTTGTGAGTGTTTCCGCAACCAAAAATTAGAAAATTCACGAAGGGGCGCTTTCCGAGAAGCTAGCAGCCGATTCAGCTCAAGATTTAGATCACTGCGTGTAGCCAAGGAAATCATCGCAGCCTAGAGGGGAAGATTCAAGGGTAGAGCAGCTCTGTAACAACGTCTCCAAGAGGTTTCACACCAAGGAGGCCCGTAGCAGCTCCAGAATCTCAACGGCGTGTTTCTTCAATGTTTTTTTGACACAATGGTTTTTTAAAACCAGGTGCGACTAATGATCTACTGGTAAGGATATCAAAATAATATATTATTATACGAGTTTTATGAGGGTCCATTGTAGAACGCGTGGGTTTGGGACACGACGAGCGCAGCGAGGAGTGCTCCAATGGATAAAGTGCTACAATGCCTCTTATTAAATGAGTATAATATACTATTTTATCTACTTTGGGTTGCTAATTTTATAGAAATTTTAAATTTCAGATACTAAAAATATTGCATTGCAATCTTGGGATTTTTGAGCGTAACGATGACATTTGACCTTTGCCATCTATTGGACACAGTATCAATTTTGCTGCTTCCACATTTGTATTAGTTTAAATTTGGTGCAAGCTTTTTCGTTCGTGTGCTCTTCAAATAGTGCTTTACCTAGAACAATAATTGTGTTTAATGAATTCGTTAAAGAGTACCTTGAGTTAAAGTTATATTTGATTAGAATAAATTTAATAAATTCAGTGCTGAAATTGTGATTATGTATTTGATATCTGACGTGTGTCGTGTTACGAGCATGTGAAAGCAAATTTCACCAATTTTATAAAACAAATAGTTACCAAAAACAGTGTTATAATGAACTCCATTGTAGCACTGTTTTCGGTGTTATAATAACCATATTGCGACGTCAAAGTAGATAAATATTATTTAACATTCTTATAAATCGAACAGTACCTTTGCAACCCCTAAATTCAACCAAACCTAATTTATCCTCACAAAATTCCAAAGCATCAGCAACTAAAGCACTTAATAACTGCACAGCTAAACTGACATTCATTTTTTGTTTACAAAAGTTAATGTATACTTTTCGTAACTTATTGCCAAGATGTAAGCCCCCACTTTCATCTTTTAATATTTTTTCCCCTAAATGTATTTCTTACCAACTTTACCATGTGGCAGGGATAAAAGAAAGTAACCATTGTCATTCGAGCCATTTAAGTTAAACTTTGTTTTTAAATTGGCCACTTTAAATGAACACCCCAATAGGATACCCATACATTTGAGTTGGCACCATCGCAGGTTAAAGATACTATTTTTGCCCCAACATTTGCAACCAAAGTAAAGCATTGTTTGATTATTGAATATCTTTGTTCCCCATTTATACCGTTACATAAACAATACCCCAATGGGGGGTTCGTCAGCTTTTTCGTTGCCTCGTATGCCCTCATGCCCTGGCACCCACCATAACGTGACGTAGTTTTGGTTTGCCAGTTACTTGAGATTATTCAGGCACGCCCAGACAAGCTTGAACTCGCACGTGTAAGCTGCCTTTATTGCTACCTGGCTGTCTGTGAGAATATCAATTGTTGCACCATTGTACCCCTTTCTAAGGTTTATTTTGGTGCAGAGGTTTATAGTATAAACCTCAGGTTGGAAGATAGTGGTTCTGACCACCTAGGGGTTCGAAGATTCGGCAACCGGGTCCATAGATGCCTGCACTGGTCCCTCCACATTCCATCTTCGAACCATCTGTGCATTATTGGAGAGATCCTCTTTTAAACGAGGGCCCTTCTGAGGACCATACTTCCCGTTCTGGGACGATCACTCTAAAAGGTTGGTCAAAGTTGTATTTTATTGATATGGAATCCGAAACGGTGTAGGCCGTTCATTCTACTTGAGGAAGACTTAGAAGTGGCCGGTCAGGTTACCTGACTTAAATTTATTTGTCCTTCCAAGGGTGCGCGCATGGGACATTGCCTCTTTTTGTACCTGAAGGTGAAGGGGCATTAGTTCTATCATGGCTTCCATAGCTGCAGTTGGACAGGCAACACATTTTATATTCTCTAGCTGTAGCCGAGTAGTGGTTTGTCTGGTTTTTAGCTACCAGACCACCGATGCATAGGTGATTCGGGGTCTTATTATAGCCACATATTACCAGTGGATCAATTGTGGCTTTAGACCCCAGTTTCTTCCAACAAACCTGCAACATTCCAGAGTTGCTAACTTCTGGTCTAGTGTAACTCCTAGGTATTTAACTTCATTGCTGAAATTAATGGTCGATCTTTTCAGCGTAGAAGCTTTTAAATGGCCGTTTTGTTAGGGTTTATATTTAGGCATTGTTCTTGACACCAACTCTGGATGGTATCAAAAGCCATCTGCATATGGTGTGACTCCACTGTGTCAAATTTTTCAAGTGCTACTACTACTACTAGGTCATCTGCATACCCTTGTATTTCGAAGCCATGTTGTGTGAGCAGGTCGAGGAGGTCGTGCACCACCAATGATCAAAGTAGAGGCGATAATACTCCACCTTGGAGGCAGCCTCTAGTGGCCGTTATGGTAGATGTCTCTCTTACCGACTTTGCGGTAATTTTCCGACTTTCGAGCATGGCTTTAATCCATTTGATAATCGGAGGATCGAATCCTTTTCTCATGGCAGCTCTTTCTCTGCTTTCGGATGTGTTATCAAAGGCCCTCTAATATGCGTGAAGGCACGGAGAGCTATTTCTTTTGCCATGAAGGTCTTCCAGCTCATTTATAATACTGTGAAAAGCTGTTACAGTCGATTTTGTCTTTTGATAGGCACGCTTTACTTCTTAGGTACTATTCAAGTACTTTCTTGATCTGCTTTAGCAAAAATTATGTGAGGCTTATGGGTCTATACACCTTGGGATGGATGTTGGAACGTTCTCCTCCTGTGGATATAAAGACTACATTTACCTTCCTCCACATTTTGGGTATGCAACCAACGTAAAATCTGACTTTATATAATTTATATATTGTGGGCAGCAATTCCTCTACACATTTTTGTAGTAAGGCTGGAAAGATTGCCTCTCCGCCGGAGATTTAAAGGTAAGAATTGCCCATTTAACACTATTTGGCGTGAAAATTTTGTTGGCCAGACATTTATTTCTTGAGTGTGGACATATTGCTTTCACTACCTCTGGAACTGGTTCATCCGGTATATGGGTATGAGAGTCAGGGAAATGAGTGCTTAGTAATAGCTCCAACGTTTCTCTAATGCTTTTAGTAAAGATTCCATCTGTCTTCTGCAGATGATCATCGTCGTTAGTATGGTCTTTTGTAAAAACTTTTTGTAGGCGCGCTGCTGTTGGGGTATCCCTTCACAGAAGCTACGTCATATACTTCTTTTCGTCCTCCTAACTTCTAAGTTGTATTTTGTGAGGGTCTCTCTGTATTGGTCCCATGCCTCTTGGCGTTTCTGATTTTTGGCTTTATTAAATAGCCTTCTTGTTTCAGAGCGTAATGTATCTAGTTTCCTGTTCCACCAGGACACTTTACGTGTGACTCTTCGGCTTTTAACAGGGCAGCTTGCTTCATACGCTTTATGTATATGGTTATGTAGATGTATTGAGGCTGTTTCCAGATCATTTACTGTATGTACCTCGGTATTAAGTTAATCCACTTCAGATCTGATGTTCCCCTCATAGACGCATCAGTCTGTTAGTTTTGGGGATTCTGACTTCTTCGTTTTATTTATCCGTAACCTTTAAATCGAATCTGATATGTTTATGATCAGATACGGAGGCTTCACGGGAGACATGACAGTTTTTTATAATTGTGCTGAGTAGGAGAAACGCAAGCCTTATATCAAGTGCCTCCTTCCTAGCTCCAGTCACAAAAGTGGGTTTTTTTCTTTCTACTAATTATGTCTAAGGGTACTCACCTCTTTTGTTTGTATCTGTGCTGCTCCATGCTGTGTGGTGTAAATTTGCAGTCTAAGATAAGGTGTTTGCTCTGTTGTTTGCACTATTGAATGATGTTACGGACCTCTACAGCATGAACGTATCTACAGATTATAAAAATATAATGAAATTGAAATCTCATGGTTCGAATATCTTTGGCATACTCCCACATCTAACTTCCTTAATCCATAACCTCTACTCCCCCAACGAAGCCCAAGTCAGAGTGGGACACCACTTGCCAAGACGGCAGTAGCCAAGCTGACGCGCATATGAAAGGATAGAGGAATATCGAAGTCCACTAAATTACGACTTGTTCAATCTCTAGTTTTCCCTATAATGACGTATGCCTCAGAGAACTGGACTATCAGGGCAGCGATCGCCTTTGAAATGTTTTGCTGGCGGAGTATGCTACGGTTGTCGTGGCCCGAATAACGTACAAATATCTCAATCTGAAATGAACTAAATATCAACGAAAGGCTAAGTACCTCCATATTGAAATACGTTGGTCATGCATTCCTTAAATTTCTTGTATCAACGCTCCCTACAACCACACAAAATGTGTCCGCATTTGTTAGTAACACCTTGAATAACAGTGCAGCTAAATTTGCACAAAAACATTTAGAAAAACATATTTCAGTTTTAGATAATGATAAAGTATTGCATGAAGAATATCGTTAGATTGGTATCCAATAGCAATATGGTCTTTACTAGGTGCCATTTAAAAAAATCTGGTGCGATACAGGCACACAACTTCCTTTTACAAAGTTAGTAAAGAATTTGTTTTTTAATTTATAATTTGGCAAAAATTACAAATTCTCTAAAATTTTAAGCCGAATTCAAAAATGTAATAATATACCGAGTGTTCTATTTAACATATTGGTATTTAACTGGAAAATCACCTATCTCACATCACTACACATTGAAAATGTAATAAAAATCAAAAGTTTGAAAAAAATCGTTAGAGCCGTTTTTGAAAAAATCGAAAAAACTGAAAAATCACAAGAGCAAACACATATTTCCGGTTATGCGATTTTTTTCAAAGCTTGCTGTCGCATATGTGAATTTTCAACGTCATACTTCTTTTCATTTTTGAGATATTCTGTTCACACACACACACACACACACACACACACACACACACACACACACACACAGACCGACCGACCAATGAACAAAAACATGATTTTTTGGTTCAAGGGACTCGTGAAGATCAGTTGAAAACTCAATTTCGAATTTTTGGTGTGAAGGCAATACTCATTTATTTTAAAAGGAGGTATAAAGTGAAATTTTAGCAAATCTTCCATTAAGAGTTTGTTACTGATCTAACTTATAAAATAGCGATTATTACGAGCTACTAGAGTCAATTAGAACAGAATTTCTCCAATCACGGTCTTCTACAGTAAAACATAATATTTGAAAAGAATTATTTTTGTTTAAAATAATAATTAAAATTCGGCAATATTATTGTATCTAATTCGAATCGTAGATTCCGAATAACATAAAATATACAGTTAATGACCCCTCCGATAAAACCGGAAGTCGACCATTTTAACTATATCTATCCATCAATCAGAAATTATTTCTAGTATCCTCGTATAATATTTTATTCAAGTATATTCTTAAATAAAGAAGATATAAACAATCATAGCCTTAATCTCATTGTCACCCGGTATACCTACCCCCATTCTGCAACTCTCTTAAACTCTGTTATACTTAGACATACTCTTCCCAGTTATCGGCGGACATATTCACTCACCGACTCACTCTGTATATACACAAACTGTTAGTTGGCCTTAATGTAGTGATTATCATGCATGACTTGACTTTTCCACACAAATTTAACGTATAAAACTGTAAAACAAATAACTTGTAAAAATGCATTACCGTACCAAAGATGTACCGTAAGCATATTTTGAAACACAGGACGCTAGGAGCATGGGACCATATACTGCAGCCTGATTGGTGCGCTGAACCATAAGCGGGAAGTGCTATCTTGGCGCCGTTTTACGATTTGAAAATTGCGATAATTGTCGCACTGTCACTAAAATTATCGAATGAGGAAAATAAAAAAAAATGCTGTTTAGAATTTTTTATCGGACAAATATGCAGGTCTGGAGTATAACTTAGAAGTTAGTTTGTTTGTATCAAAGCAATATGTAGGTATACACAAAACATTATTTTAAAATTTTTACTGGGGACACCTTGGTTGTTGGAAATGTTAATCAACATAAAATAATCTAAACCAGATTTTTTCGGCGCTTCTCTGATATACATATACAGTGAGAGTGTCAAGTCTGGAATAAAATTCATAAAATTTATGTCGTTGATTTTTAGCAAAAATGCTCGGACACGTCAACTATTATTTTTAAATACGCATCTTTTGACCAATATTGCACTTACTGACTTACCAGTTGCGCCCAGGAACGGCACAATAGGGGGAAACTTGAAAATTCTAAATAGCAACTTACTCTTTGCTATGCATCAATCGAAAGGTCTCTAATAGAGCACTCTTTTGATGTATCACAAAGACTAGGTTGTCATTTCGAATTTTCAAGTAGCTCCCTATTGTGTCGCCACTGGACGCAACAGGAAAAAAGCAATATGCGTCAAAAGAAGACTTTAAGAACAAAAGTTGACGTGTCCGAGGATTTTTGCTAAAAATCTGTAAAAATCAACTACATACATTTTATGAACTTTATTCCAGACTTAACACTCTCTCTGTATATGTGGCCTCTTACTTTATGCATAGGTACCACAGCTGATCAGCTGATATGGCTTGAACGACGGCATGTGGGCATGTGTCATGTCCTCCTAACGTTTCGGTTGCTCGCAGGCAACCAATCAGGCTGCAGTATATGCTCCAATGCTCCTAGCTTCCTGTGTTTCAAAATATGCGTACCGTAAAGTGGGGTGACTTGAAAAATTCTGAAGCGGCACGAAAGCAAGGCCAACTAAATATATAGGAAAAAAGTTCCTATCAGGTCGTCTCATTTATCTTCACACTCTCTCTAACTTTCAGAGCAGTCATACAATTAGTAGCGGCATCTATAGGCAAATTATTTAATTTTTTTGGCTTGTAAGTGACGTATTTAAATTTGTTAAAAGTCATTCACTTTAGATATCAATTGTCAATGTCAACATTAAAATTAAAATCACCCTTTGTAGCTGTATAGATAGATACCTTTAGTACAACTGTCTGTCACTAAAAAATTGCTAGCGTCAAAGATATACGAAATATGTTAGGTTATTGTTCTAGCGATGTTTCTGATATTATTGCACAATACGTATTCAAACAGATTTTACGTTTTGGAATAGTTAATTGTTTTCACTCAGCGCATACTAACTTGCAATACTGTAAGTTACATAAATTCTGCAATAATATTTAATAATAGCAGCTTTGGTGAAGATACTGCAGAAGAAATATGGGTTCCATACGACCTTCGTGTTGACATTCAATAACTGAAAACCAACATTTAATTTTCAGTTGATATTGATTTTGTATCCTACTTCTCTTGCTGCACATCCACTTATGTTAACAAACAACCAATAGTCCAGTCAAATGGTAGGAAATAGGGGAAAGTTTTGGTGGAAAAACGTGTTTCCGGTCAAAATTTTTGTTGGCAAACCTGATATTCATGTACAGCGACCTAAAAAACATATAGAAACCAAATGTCAAAACTCCATGTTTTTCTATAATGTAACTTTTATGATTATTACATGCTAGTATCTTAAATTCGCTTAAATAATGTAACGCCCCGTTTCAATTTCATTTCAATAGCGCGTTATTGCGATTAGCACCTTCTTTCGGACAAACCAGGCGGCACACTGACGTCAAAATGTCATCAATTTTTGGTCATTAACCGTCGGCGACGTCATGTGCTCAATAATAGAAGTACAAATGAAGTCATCGTAGGACGTTCCAATGCCGTCTTCATAGGACGTCCCAAAGACGTCTTTATTTGATCATTAAAAATCCTTAATTGTATTTAGGTTTTAGGTGAGAAGCACTTTTACTACTTGAACAATTTTCATGATTTATTAAGCAGTAGCTGCACAAACCAAAAATATTTAAAATTGTTGAATGTAGAGAACACGAATGCAATAAATTAACAACGTGCAACGTTAAGAATTCCAAAATTTTCCAGAAAAGTGTTTATATACTTATATATAGATCAACCCTTTTAGAGGTTAAGAATTAAAGATCGTTTTAGCACACATATAACGTGTTACCAACTGTCTTAAGCATAGCTTAAAATGGGTTACTAAAGGTTGGGTAAAGGAGATAATTAACTACTTACATAGTAATGTAAGTATTTTTATCTACTCCAGTTGGATAAGTAACTTATTACGTCACTCATTTGACACTATTTCAGTTATGTAGTGAAGTCATTACACAACTCAGTTGCTTAATGACTTCATTACCTAACTGAAATAGTGTCAAATGAATGAAATAATGACATTTGCCTACTAAAATATTTTTGAAAATGACAGATCTGACATTTCTCTTAATGCACTTTTGCTGATGCTATTATCCCACTTGTATAGTAAATAACTATTACCTACACGATACCTTACAATATTCGAAAACTCCATATATTTGATTTTCGTGCCTTTTATATCATACTGTCGTGGCCAGAATGAATTGACGATTAGTCTGTTCGGCTCATTCGTCTTTATATCGTACTTGGGATTGGTCGATAGTTGGATCGACAGCGGAGAATCTCTTTGGCGCATCGTATAGCACTATAACCATTAACCAACACAACGGCTATTTTGTCTTTTGTGTTTGTTGTCGACCCTGTGACTTGTACTGAAATTGCACAGGCAATTCTTGTTTACGTAATTGCTGTTTCTGCGTGTAGCATTTCCGATTACCAGCATCTAACGTAATAATCTACTAAATATTTTTGAAGGTGAGTAGAATTATAACCTAACTTATATTTACCTCGTTGGTATCCCACATTCTTACCTAAATCCTTTTAGTTACTAATAATGGCGTATGTTGGCGTCGAATTTGATAATGATGGTGGAGTTTCGCTTGTCCATTCAACTTGGCTTACTCCCTTGAAGAGAGAAGTTTATTAGCCACCGCAACAAATGACAAGAAAGTTCAACTATCTAGTACAGTCAGGAAGAGACCCACCTGATGACTGAAGTTGGAAATTGCTCAAGTTAAAGCGTAAATTTTTTGCAGCAGTTTAGAATCCAAACTATTTGGTTACACATTCAATGCAAGTTGCATTTAGTTTTGTGACACTTGCCCTCTGTGAACGAATTTTTAGAAAGATTTCAGTCTCATTAAGCATAAAAATAAGTAATTATTTGCACTACCTCTTCTACACAAATTACATGAAGTGCTATTAATTTGCTTACAGAACCTTATTCTATATTGGCAGATTTGACATTTTTATGTGCTCGAGCACCAAAAATGAGCCAAAGCTAAATACAACAGTAACAAAAGAAATTTTTGTTTAAAAACATTTTTCACAGCAACCTGATGCAACGGGTGGTTTGTATGTCACTACTGCACTAGTCTATTTATGAAGAATATTACATCTTGCATGAGTATAATTTTTAATTATTTATTGCCTAGACATTTAATATTAACCTATGTTTGTGTTGTTTTTTCAAGATGAGTACGAAAAAAGCTGCAAAAAAATTAAAAACCCAGAAAACACCTCTAACTTAGAAACTGATGAGACTAATTTGCCACCAAGGACAAAAAGGGGACCAAGAAAATCTTTTGAAATTGATAGAGAGAAGTTAAATGAGGAAAGTGACAAGCGAGATACAATAAATGATCAAAAGAAGAAGAAAACACTTCCTAGGCCTCTACATGAACATTTTAACAGTATTGCCTTAAACACAAAAACAAAAGGTTTTTTGTTATCTCCAGCTAATTACTTAATTTAATAACTACATTATTTATAGGACTTGGTCCAGCTCTTCCAAGAAGTTCTCTCAGCCATCAGTCAGTGGAACATATAGAAAATTTAAACCAAGGAACTTTTGTTCTTTGAATGCCATTTTTGGTAGTGTGATATACACCCTACACAGTGGAAAAAGTCCAATAAAACACATCACAAGGAACTTTTGTTGAACCTTGGTTTGCATTTCATGTTGATGAACCTCATGTTGCAGCTCGTGTTGAACATAATACAGGTACAATCATAATGTCTGAAATTTCAAGTTTACCTAAGATTTTTTATTTTTATTCATTTGCTTATATCTATAAGTATTTGTTTTTTAGTTTTGAAAGAGAATAAACCTACTACTGAAGGTTTATTAAGAACTGTAACAGGGCAAAATAAGCAAATACTTATTTGGATTCGTAAAGAAGATCGAGGTATTACTAATACACCTTATACTGATTTACCAGTAGATGATATTGGGGTGGATCTTCCTTTGTAATGAGAAGATTATTTACGACATTTTAAAGCATACACAGCTGAAAAAGTAATTTTCTTGCTTTGGTATGTACTTTGACTGAACAATTCAAAATTAAACTTTTTCCAGTCATCAAATTTTTGATCATTGGGTGGTAGAGACTTCACAGCTCATACAAACTCAAAACTTCGGTCGACAGATGTCTTAAATGTGAAAAAGTTATTAAAATTTAACAAATTTGTGTCAATAAAATGTCAATTTCGATCAAAGTTTTTGGCGGTGATGGTATCTAGTTTAAAATCATCAACATAAACTAATGCTTTTTTTATATAATCTTCTAGGTGCTGTTAGAAAAACCTCACTTCAAATCACGGAAAGAAAAGTATAAAGGCTAAAATAAAAATTTGGTTAAAGCATGCGCCAGAAAAGTTGAAGAGGCAGCAAAATGGCAACTATAAAACAAACTTCTCTTGAAGTGTAGCAGTTATACCTATAAGTAAATTAGTACTAAAATACCCTGTACGTTGTGTAAAATACGTTTCAGTTATAATTTAATTGTAATTTCAATAATTTGTATAATGCATCTACATCATTATTGTTAAAAGTAGTACGTCAATGGTACGTCATTTTGACGTATTACGCGACGTACTAGATTGGTCGTTAGCTCACGTCATTGGGTTGTGACATTAACAGGTCATATTGACGTCAAATGACTTACACATTTGTAAACGTCGCAGCTGGTCGTTGCTGAATAATAATTGATGTCATTTTGACGTCAGTGTGCAGCCTGGGCACCTTGTATCTAAATATTATAGCAAAAGAACTCAGATTTATCGCAGCTAGAGTCTGCCTTTAAAGATAAACACCGCATCTTATCTTGCCATAGCATGTTAGCGGGCATTCGATTCCGAGAAAGCCGCTGGAAATCAGTGGAATCGCTGGATTAGTATTGATTTTTCACGAAGCCCGCCTTGCTGATTTAAATGTTGGGTAGGCTATAGCCGTACTTTTGTTTTTAAACAAACGAAAACCGCCAGCACGTTGGTTCTTTGCAAACGGGCGTAAACAACTTGGTAAGAATGCTAATCTAATTTTATCTTTGCCTACTAATTCCGATATTGAGGCTGGCTTCCCTGCGTCTTCTAATAAACGAAAACCGCCGCGGCGATGATTTATGCACAATTGGCCGTGAACACCGTTGGTAAGAATGCTTACTTTAGCTCTATTTCACAAACTAATTTCAATATTTAGGCCGGCTACCATGAGGCTACCATGAGGCCTATTCAGTCTCCCGATTTTGCTTCTACATGTTAGCCAGGAATTCCAGAATACCGTGCCGCCTCTTATTGCTGTTCGCTGCCTGCTTAACAATGGCGACCTTGGGATTCTAAGAATTATGCAGCCAATTCCGGCTTAAAAGTATTCTTGGACGAGATGCAACATACCAGGATTTCCCCTTCGAATTCTCAGCGTTTTCTTTGATTAACAAAGGCAAATGCCGCCAATATATCAGTTCTTACTAAGGCCTTAGAAACTCAAACTGAAGCGTGTTTAATCACTCTTTTGGTTCAATCATTTATTAACGCTAAAGAGCGAGAATTTAACTGTTTTTAAATTGCTGAAACAAGCATGTATCTGTAATCTCAAATAAGCCGCGTCCCTTGGGCGTTGAGCATTTATGTCAATTTATCCTGCAGTTGTAATTTGAGCTGTAATTAGCAATTTGTGACTTGAACACTTGAAGTTAATTCCTATTTGTGGTTTATTAAATCATTTAATAGATAATGGTCCTACAAACTTCAATTGCTGTTACTTAGTCTTCCGGCTTATGTATATAATTTATGTGTTACTGCGATTTTTGGGTTTAATTAAAAGCTCCTATTGCTGTTATTTGTTTGTGTTCTTTCCGCAACCCCTCTACCTGTATGAGTCATATAGGTATGCAGCGAAGCACGCTAGTTTTGCTTTTTATGTTGTGAGTAACAAGGCTCCCAAATTTTAATAATCCTACTGCTCAATTTGTAAAGCTTGAAGCATTTTTTACCTAGTCCTTACACCACTCCATATTCTGCCGAGAGTTAAATAAGCTAGCCGAGGCCTTGTCCAACCCTCGTTTAAGGGTGGTACAGTAAGTCAAATATATTAGTAGGGCTCGGTTTTACAAACCAAGGATAAAGTTATCCGGGGAATAAATATCCTAGAAACGGTTGCTGTAACAAAGGGAACTATGACAATTATACCTCGGATAGCTTATTCTAAGTATATACTTGCATTGTAGTACCGGCCCTAAGTATTATATTACATATGTCCTTGAAGTTTCTTATATAAGTGTTCTTTAATAATTTGTTCATGCTTCAGCAAAAATTGTAACTGACAAAATGTAAAAAAATTAAAATATAAACATGAACGATTAGTTCAACTGCAAAAATATTCATTCTGAACCCCAGTTGATATCTGTAAACAAACTTAACCTTAGGTTTGAATAATACAACACCTGTGCCAGTGGCGTATCAATTTATTTGTTCATGTCCTTTTAAGGGGCAACTTGAAAATGGTGAGAAATTATAAATGAAAGCTGGGGAGTCGCAAATATCGCGATTACGAGTAACGAACAGTTGAAGAGGCTGTGGATAGATATCAAAAAGGCAATCTACGGGCATTAAGCGAACAATACAACATCCCATATGTAACATTGTATAGGACAATAAAAGGTTTTCACAAAAAATCACCAGGTGGATAACCGGTTTTCACAAATAAAGAAGAGAATAATTTTGTCAAAGCAATCGCCACTGCTGCTGACTGGTGATTTCCCTGTGACATAGACGACAATAAAAACTTTATTGAGGGCTAGATAGAACGAAGAGGTAGAATTATTCAACGGTTTATGGAGAATCGCCCGTTACAAACAGGGTTAGAATTTTTTTTGAAGAGACATAAAAATGAACTATCTAAGAGGCTCTCACAAAGTATCAAAGAAAACCGTGCCAAAATTGATCTTGCTACAATAAATAACTACTTCGACAATCTTTCAGAAACCGCTAAAGCTATCATAAATTACGACGAAACAAATTTCACAGACGATCCACGTCGTAAAAAAGTCGTCGTTTATAGAAGTTTGAAACGAGCTGAAAAAATAATAAATTCCTCCAAGATTGCCACGTCTGTGATGTTTTATTGTTCAGCATCTGGTTCGTTGCTGCCAGTCTATATCGTCTACAAAGCAGGCCATCTTTAGTCCACTTGGGTGGAGAATGGAGTGCTAGATACAATCGCATGCGCTCAGGCTGGTTTGACAGCAGTTTATTCGAAGATTGGTTCCTGAATATAATGTTGCCAAATTTTAAGAGTTTGCCACCCGGACTAAAAGTATTGATTGGATACAATCTAGCCAGCCATTTATCTTTAAATGTAATTTCGCAGTGTGAACAGCATTACATCCGTTTTACATTGCTACCACCCAACAGCACTCAGATTAGGCAACCCTTGGATGTCTCTGTGTTTCGACCAATTAAAGGAGCATAGAGCGAAATCTTCAGAAATTGGAAGAACAATAACAAGGGTGTTATCAGGAAAGGTACATTCCCACGACTATTGAACAAAGCCTTAAAGAAAGTTGAAGCACACAATTAGAAACCAAAGACAAACTAGTGCCGTTGAACAGAAACAACATTTTAGACAGGTTACCAAAAACTAACCAAAAACGGCCAAGATGCCAATAATGTGGAATCTCTAGAAGATGGTTTTCAAAAAACTCGATTTAATAAAGGAGAATCCAAGGTCCCAAAATAGCTATTAGTGCAACAAGTGCTAAAAGTGGCCGTTTATGCACGAGTTTTTACGCAATATTTTTTTTACGGCCTTTAATTTACTGTTATTAATCCACAAATGTCGATTTAACAAAGGTTTGCATTCATGACAGTTATAATTTATGTCATAATAAAGAGATGGCCTCGACGCGCAAGTTGTAATATGTGCTCTAGCTCGTCCATGTAAAACATGCTTTAGCTGACTGGCGCATTCCCGCGGCAGTTCACGTTGGAGCACCTAATCAGCTTGACGTATCTGTAACGCTTGTTGTTAATAAATACTAATGTTATTGGAACACTTCAATCATTACAAACGTAACATGGCGCAGTCGATTTAAATAAACAAATAAAGCTGATAAAAAATGTTACAGGATAATTTACCACAATCGACATTGAGTATTCTACAAGACAAAATTGAAAAGAGAAATAAAGGGTTCGCCGATTTCTGCGATAACACAGATCTTAAATGTGTCGGAACAGATGGAGGCGTTCCGGTTACCCTCGGTCTAGCTCAGTCGTGAAGGGGTAGTTCGACAGCTCAGTTACAACCGACGGCACTTACCCTATAGCTTTACTCAAAATCGTATTACCCAGAGCGCCACTTGCTTTTAAAAGAATTGCTAACGTGGCTAAAGCAAGAAACATTCACGAAAGCTGTGGGGAGGTTCCCCCAGGTGCTCGACGATTTACTCCAGCGTCACTCGCCAAGCTCCACGAGTCGTCAGAGTCCAGCGTAGGGTGGCCGTAAAATTATATTGACTTACCTAAGAAGGCCACCCCTCTGAAAGGTTAGAAACACTACTAATAGCCCAAATCTTAAGGGCTTACCTAATTTAGAAAGCATGCTTTGGCTTTACGTTGATTTACACTCGGCTTTTACAGTCCTTAGTTGAAGACCAAAGGTGTCTGAATTGCAACAAATAGCTAGACTAGGGTTGACAGAAATTTACATTTAATAAATCACGCAAAGGTGAACTCAAACTTCATACATTAATACACCCTAACTGAGAATAAAAGGGGTTCCCAAGCAAAAGTTATCTTATCCTATACAGGTTTACAGAGCAGTCAAAATGAAATAATAACAGGAAAGAAGCTCCTGCCCACAACAATCAAATCAAATAATTAAATCAAACGGGCGTACGCAATGTTTGTGAATACCGGACAACACACAATAAAGCAATCGACAACACTTCACCCGGCACTTGATTAAGCGCAGCAATTACATTTAAAAGGTTACCTTAGCCCAAGCATGGTAATGTTTTAAATCCAGACCGCCGTGTTGCTTGGCTGGACGCTGGGAGTGGTAGGCGCCCTCGTAGCGAAGAACAGGGTTGTTCCAGGGGTTGAGCGGAAGCAGTGGCCCGTGGCCCAAGAGAACGTTGATTGATTTGGAACGAAAGCGGCGGTCCCCGGGGAACGAAGTAAATACTTCAAGTTTGGCTGGACGTAGCAGAATTTGCAAATGCAGAACGTTTCCCATTCACTATGAGAAATCACTTAGGCTTCATAAGAACGTCTTGTATTAGATGTGCAACAGGGTGCAAATTAACTTCCCCCGCGACTCCGGGGCTGAAGTAAACATAACCAAAACGCCCTCCTAAAACGAACGACATTACAAATCTTCGAACAAAAGGTGTCCCCGACCACGATCACGTAGTCGTGGCCGGGGCACTAAAATCGCACACGTCTTTACTGGTTCGCAACTTGATGCTAATTAATTCAGAAACGCGGGGGTAAAAACGATGGTCACCCCCGCGCAGAATGATCTCATTTCTGCAGAACAAAGAGCCTGCCAGCCTTGCAAAGAAACAATGAACAAAGAACACGGACGATTCTAGAACTTTCGACAGCCAAATCGGCGCTTTCCGCGAGCGAGGGACGCAATTTAAGAAGCTAAGAAAAGGTATTATTTTACAATCTAATTTCAAGGAAAGAAACTTTACGTTGGCCTTTGCAAGCGATCGGTTCCTGCAGTATTTAAGGAATTGCTTACCAAAGAAATTTATGGGCCGCGGGCATCTGAACGCTTGCTAAAATGACTTCAAATATAACTAGTACAGGGTCGTGTCCAGTAAACATTTGATAAAATAAACGAGGCCGAGATAACATAACAAAGAAATAAAACTTAAAATTACGTGAACTCGGGAAGTAAATACTAAAAGCAAAAACAATTCGCGGAAATTGAACATGGAGTTCCTAAAACAACCGAATCCAATAAATATGGAAGGTGATTTAGGAGTGAATTGGAAAGTATTCAAGATGATTATAATATCTACATGATGGCTACATGCGGTAGTGAAAAACGAAAACCAGTGCAAGCAGCAGTACTCCTTCACTGTATGGGACGAGAAGCAAAGGCAATCCTGGAAACTTTAGAAATTACTGCAGAAGAGAAAAAGGACCTTGAATAAATTCTAAAATTATTGCATGTGTATTTTATACCAAAAACAAATACAAGTATCGAACGCCATGACTTTAACACCAGAGTTCAACTGCCAGGTGAAACATTCGATGCATTTTTGGATGATCTGAAAAAAATTGCAGCAAATTGTGACTACGCAACCTTCAAGGACGGAATAATAAAGGACAGAATAGTGTGCGGCATAAGAGAAAAAAGAATAAAGCACCGTCTGCTACGGGAATCTGACTTCGATTTAAACAAAGCAATTGGCATATGCAAAGCGGCTGAACAAACAGATGCCCACATTAAACAATTAGTGGAGAAGACAGAAGTATTGGAAGTTGGTGAAATAAGAAAAAGATTGAACAAGAAACACCGCCGACGTACCGAAAACCATCAAAACAAGCAAAATTCAGGGAACGACCATCAAGGCAGGCATTCGAATTCAAATCGCAGCCAAGGACGCAACGATTCTTGTGGACGCTGTGGATTCAAGCATGGAAGCAAGTGCCCAGCTTATGGTAAAACGTGCAGTAAACGTAAGAGGCCTAATCATTTTGCTAGGCAATGTAAATCACAAATTTCTAGAAATGTGCATGCTGTAGAAAATAGTAATAATGAAACGACAGGTACTAAAGAGCTAGACAATTATATTCTAGGTTCACTCGAAGTAAATGTAATAAATAAGGAAAACGATTGGTATCAAAAAGTAGAAATTTTAGAATGTAACAAAAACATTCAGTGCAAATTAGACACGGGAGCTCACATAAATATAATTCTGAAATATATTTTTCTGGCATTAGGACTAGATGAAAAAATAGAAAAATGTAATATTGCAGTAGAGAATTATGGGGGCGATAAATTAAAAGCTTTTGGTTCATGCAAAATACTTGTAAAGGTAAATAAACTAATTGAAACTTTGAATTTTGTAATAATAGATACAGATATAAAATCAGTTCCAATTCTAGGTATACACAGTATACAGTTGAATGTATTAATAATGAAAAACCTTGTGATATTCAGGAGCTAACGAACATGCTGACCTATTTAAAGGTGTGGGAAAAATAAAAATGGAACCATGTGAATTTAAACTAAATGAAAATTATCAATCGGTAACTGTACCTTGCAGAAAAGTCCAATACCAACCATTAAAATTATTGGAAAATGAATTACAACGAATGGTTAATGATGAAATCATATGCGCAATAACTGAACCAACTGAGTTTGTAAATCTAATAGTGTTAGTAAATATGTAACACCCAACCCTTCTTTATAAGGGTATGAATATTTATTTACCACGGGATAGCTCATATATCGGAGAAGAGTTCAATCGTTCACTCAGATATACCACAAATAAGCAAAACACACCACCGGAGTATCCTGTATAACAATTTATTTTGTGTAACTATGATACATAATTAGATTCACGTGTAATAAAGAAAAATGAGATGTATATTGAATAAAATTAACATTCTTATAATGAAATAATGTCGCTGGTTCCTACGGTTGCTGCAACCCGCTTGACATCCGTGTTGGATGTAGCTGCGGACGTCGGAGGCGCTCCGCTTCGGAAGCGTCGGGGATTATCGGCGTTCTCGTTCGGCGTCGAACTGCGCGCTTGGGGCGGCGCCGTACAGTATGTCAAGTTTTCCGATGTATTTTCGGGCTCTGCTTTCTGTAAAAAATTTAGAAATTAAAACTGTTAACGCGAGTCCTTACCCTATTTGTGCAGGTAGAGTTTGTTGTTAAAATACTCCGTGAGATTCGCCGCACGACGAGGCTTCGCTTGTAAATCGATTTATCAAATCGACAGGATTTTCGAGGTTAGCAACCTTGGCACCTCTAGGTGTAATCTCTGGCGAGGGTGTCGGTTCGGTCCGCAGAGTTCCCAGGCAAGACGGCCTTTGCAATTCTCAATGATTAACACAGGTAAATTTCAATTAGATAGCTTGTAGCTTCTAATTCTGCTTGAAGAGCAACGCGCCAAATTTAAAATGCAGGGGGAGCTGGGATTCAAATATTACGTTATTTATTGCTGATTTACAAAAGTATTTTGGTACAGCATTTTCACAGGGGAATCAGCCGGCGTTTCAGGCGTCCTTTCGGAACCACTCAATTGAACTAGCTATCAGGATTTTCACAGGGAAATTAGCTGGCGTTTCAGACGTCCTTTCGGAACCACTAAATTGAACTAGCTATCAGGATTTTCACAGGAAAATTAGCTGGCGTTTCAGACGTCCTTTGGGAACCACTAAATTGAACTAGCTATCAGGATTCTTACAGGGAAATTAGCTGGCGTTTTAGACGTCCTTTCGGAACCACTAAATTGAACTAGCTATCAGGATTTTTACAGCGAAATTAGCTGGCGTTTCAGACATCCTTTCGGAACCACTAAATTGAACTAGCTATCAGGATTTTCCAGGTACTCGTAGAGTCGACGGGGGAACTCTCTGGGAGGACAGCCTATTGGAAGGAAAATCTTTATAAAAATCTCTTCGGATAGAACGGGTAAACCTGAGCCAAGCTCAAGCTTCGAGATCGGGATCGGGAATCGAGATCTGGAGAAATCTCGGTGGCAAATCTGTCTAAATAAGCTCTGCAACCGCTTTTATATGGCTTTGGATGTTCATAGGTAGGGAGGCAGCGCGCGACTTTTCTTTGTCTAGCGCTGTTACCACGGGCGGAACTTCGGTCTGCGCTAGCTTATCTCCCAGGAACACGCCGGGTTCTTGATAACGCTAAAGGTCGGCGACGTTTAAATTTGAAAATATTATTTAATATGGGATTAACCAAATTCAAACGGAAGCTAGCGTTACAAATAAACCTAATGGTAAAATTAGAATATGATTGGATCCACAAAATTCGAATGAGTCAATATTACGGGAGCATTATCAATTACTAACTTTTGAAGAACTTACTCATGATTTAAAAGATATGAAATATTTTTCAGTTCTTGACGCAGGGGTTTTTGGCAGATCGAATTAAGTGAATTTTCCTCAAAATTAACTACGTTTGCCACTCCATTCGGGAGGTTTCATTTTCTAAGACTTTCACTAAATTTGCAAATGTCAAATATAAACCAGGTTCACAATTTTTTTTAGCTGATGCTCTTTCGAGATTAAGTTATGAAAAAATTTTATAATTAGCGAATCCGAACTTGAAACGCAAGTAAATTTAATAGATTACATAAGCATAAGTAAAAAATAGTTTGATAATGTGGCTAACGAAACAAAAAAGGACGACGAATTAGTAGAATTATTACGAGTTATTAAGAGGGCTAGTCAGAAAACAAAACATTATAAAGCCTTATTGGAAACATCGTCACGAGTTAGTTGAAGCAAACAATGAAATTGTTATTCCAAAATCATTAAGATCAGAAATGATAAATCGTTTACATTACAATCATATGGGGATCAATAAAACTCTTCTAAGAGCAAGTGAATTAATTTTTTGGCCTTTCATGAAGAAAGAAATAACAGATGTAATTAAAAATTGTCCAACTTGTCTGACAAATCATAACAGTCAGCAGAAAGAATCTATAATTTGTAAGGAAATTCCTAACAGACCATGGAAATTTGTAGCAACTGATCTTTTTCAGTTTAAAGGTAAAGAATACCTACTAGTGGTCGACGTTTATTCAAAATTTCCAGAATTATGTTGTATTAATAATAATTCGACAAGTGAAATCATAGTTCATCACATGAAATCTATATTTGCACGACATGGAAAACCAGATTTATAATATTCGGATAATGGTCCACAATTTGTTAATCAATACTGGGAAATAACGCATTAAAGAAGTACTCTCAGATATTTTCAATCTAACGGTTTTATTGAACGTCATGTTCAAACACTAAAAAAACTAATGAAAAAAGCTTTATATGATAATAAAGATTATTTAACATTATTGGAATGTCGAAACACACCGATTGGTCATAATTTACCTTCTCCAGCACAGTTACTTTTTGGTAGGCGTCTAAAAGGTCACTTACCGATACAAGTAAATATGATGAGCACTTGAAAATAAGTCAGCTTACTCAAAAACTTTATTATAACAGAAATGCTAATGACATCTCAAATCTTAATCCAATGGATCAAGTAATGATACAATAAAAAAATAAAAAATGGGCATATGGTAAAATACTTGAGATTGATAAAGATAGACCTAGATCGTACTTAGTACAGTTAGATAATAGCGATAAAAAATACATCAGGAATAGGAAATTCTTACGCAAATTTACCACTAACAATTTTGTGACAGACAATATGATGAATTATTAAATAGTTTTATACCGAATAATAATGAAACTCGACCAGAAGACAATAACAGTAATACTACTTTGATAAAGAAAAACGAGGATGTAAGTAGTAATAGTGAAAATGTAAGTAATACTGAAACCATAAATAATAGTGGAAAAATAAATCCTATTGTGTCTCGATCCCGATATGGTAGGATCATAAACAAACCTAGCCATTTCAGAAATTTTGTATAAGGTATTCTATTTTCATTATTTTAAGTAAAACTATAAGCTTGTTAAGTTAGGTTAAGTTACGTTTTTATAATAATTAGTTTGTAAACCAGTTTTAATATTTTGGGTTATTCTGTATTTACGTTGACTATATCTTAAGGTTAAACAATAATAATAGTTTATATAAAAGAAAGGAGATGTAATATATGCTTTAGCACTTCCATGTAAAACATGCTTTAGCTGACTGGCGCATGCCCGCGGCAGTTCACGTTGGAGCACCGAATCAGCGTGACGTATCTGTAATGGTTGTTAATAAATACTAATGTTATTGTAACCCTTCATTCATTACAAACGTAACACAGGTGAATGTTTCTGAAGCCAGTAGCTATCAAAGTCAGTTATTAAAGGTAATTATAATAGTACACATTTTACTTTATTCATTACATAATGCTTTAATTATTTAAAAAACACTTGACCTCTAACGCAACAAGTAACTAGAAAAACTTTACAACATCATTGCCAGTTCGAAATTGTAGTTTTATAACCTCACTTCACGTTTAGCACATGGACTAAAAGTAAACAGCTGATTTCACTTTTAACACGCTAAATTATAAATCGTCACTTAGTGAAAAAAGCTAGCGCTAAAAGGCCTACTTTTAGTGGTGGTCGTAGAAAAAAGACATTAAGTGTAGAAGCAGGGAAAAGCATTTCGGAAAAAGATCTCCAAGAAGCTCCTACATCATCTGCTATAGTTGTGAAGGGAAAAATACAAAAAGGGAAGAGCGTAATTTCAGACAGTTCTTCGGATAGCGACATTGGCCAGGACGTTCCGACTGTGAACAGTGATGACGCATTATAGCCTTCCTCCGACATAGATGAGATGAATGAAATTAAACATAGCAAGTCTTCCAGAGATGGTGTTAACATTTCCGTAAATAACCAGCCTGACGATCTAAATTGCAGTGAGTTTGTTCTAGTAAATTTAAAAACCGCCAAAAGCAATTTCAAGCACTATTTCGGTAAAATAGCGAACATAGAAACTGAAAACATTTTTTTCTTCAAACGGCAGTAAAATATGGCATTATACTGCTGGATTGATGATGCTAAACTGTCACTTTATTGCCAAGCGGCAGATAATATTATCTGCCGCTGACGAGATCAAGTAATTTTCTTCGAAATTTTTTCACAAAGTTGTAAATAATTTGCTATAAAAACGTTTGAAGAAAAAATACTATATGTTATTCGGAGCAAAAGTATCTTTATGTGGCTCGGCTGTACTTATCTGCCTCGCAAGCTCGGCAGATAACCCGTCCAGCCTCGCCACATAAAATATAACTTTTGCTCCTAATAACATAATTTCTTCAAAATCACTTGCGTGGAAGCTAGTGATATTGCAGTCAGAACAAGTCTCTTTATCTTATTACCCTTTATATCTGCTCCTTTAATGTGCTTTTCACACACAACACTAGCCTTTCCAATCCGCCAGTGTTCTAAATGCAAAATGTCTTTCCATTTTTGTGCCACCGTTCTATTAGATGAAAACTTGAACACGCTAACATATGGAGCAACTGATGAAGTGTAAGTTAGTAATGCAGCTTGGTACATAACACTTCAAAGGCATTTATGGAACTTATATGAACTGCCTTGTCAAAATAGTTTTTAATGTCAAACATATATCAAACAAACAAAACTTAGTGTGTCTTGGAATGGCCTAGCACACAATCTGGCAACAGAGCCAGTGTCATGGCCTTGAACAATATAGACCGCCTTGGTGACTTGCATGTTTTCGCTGAACTGAAGAAGTGGCTAGGGGGGCAGCGTTTCCAAAATAACAAGGAGCTTCAAGACAACGTTAAGACTCATTTTAATTCATTGACGGCAATATTTTATGGAGAGGGTATTGGAAAGCTTGTCCACAGGTACGACAAATGCCCCAATCTCAAAGGTGATTATGTCGAAAAGTAACCATAAGTGTAGATAACCTTTAAGGCCGCTTTACATTAAGCAATTCTTTTGCACTGCAATGCAAGGCAAGACGAAAATGGTAGTGAGCGCATGCGTAAAGGCAACTTTTACAATCAGCTGATGCAAAACGAAACAATTGGAGCCGGTTCTAATTTTCTTGCAAGTCACATGCAATTCTAGTAATTTTCAGTAAAAAAGTTTGTTACCAACCATTCACATTGAAAGTAGCAGTTAACTAACCTTTCACTTTTGGAATTTGATAAACAACTTAAAACACGTGCTAAAACTACTGTTAATATAAAATTAAAATGTCCACGTACGTATTACTGAAATTGTGTTATTGTAATTGTTGTCAAAATGATATGCACTTTTATGTATTGGTAGTTGGTAGTCTTGTTTACGAACATCATGTATTGCACATGACTTGCATAAATGTAAAGTAACAAGCAATATTATTTTTTACATTCAATTCTTCATCTTCCATTGCATTGCACCGGTCTTGCTTTAATGTAAAGCGGCCGTTAGTAATAAAATCATTGTTTTATATAAACTTTTGTTTTTGTTATGTCCCATTGGAGGTTGAAAAAAACGGCCCTCGTCCCTCGTATTTGACCGAAAATATATTGGGTTTTGAGTCCGGTAGACATATAACTCGTATGAAAAATATCATCTTCTTCCAAAAATTATTTGTCAACAATACCGCCAACAGGCGGATAGACAGACGGATAAACAGACGTACTGACAGACAGGCAGATGGAATTGAGGAATTATGTTTATATAGAGACACCGAAACATGAAGATCTGAAGAAATCTCAGAAGGTGATTTTTTCACAATTCCAGTATTTCCTTAGCCTTTTAGACCAAGCAAGTAAAAATTTATTTGCTATTTCAATACAAAGTTAGTAGGTTAAAATATTGGCGAAAAAGAGGGATGATCTTTTAATTTTTGTTTTTCAAAATGTAATACAAATCTAGAGACCGAGGACATCTTTATCAGCATTCATAATCATAAAGGCTTCTAATAAGCTTTGAAAAAGACCTACCCATAATCGCGATGTGCTTATTTTAAATTTATTTAGCACCCTTTCACAAGAAACCTGTGTGCAGCTAAGCAATAATACGTATTCGTACTTTAAAAATAAATTTGTTTATGCTACAGACTCGGCATATTGTAGTCTACGAGTAGGACCAAATTCTTAAAAAAAAATCAAAACTGCATGTGCTTCAGATTCAGAACTTGTTTTTTTTTAAATCAAATTTACTTTCCATTATTTTCTCTAATGCAAACAATACTACAGGATGTAGATAATTATCACCAGCGAAACTGCTTGAGGGCTTTTTCCTGAGCCAACAACAACCCAGTTCGTCCAATTTTTTTTTTATTTTGACGTGGGAACATGAGCTGCTGTATTATCAAATATCCATTCACTTTAAGATTAGCCGAAAAGTGTCGCTAGTCGACTTAGTAAGTTAAATAAATGTATAGTATTCCCCCTATTAATTTTACCACTTCAAATACTTGGTTCAGTATACGGATATTTTCCTCACAATATTTTGCTGAAGTGTGTATGCACCTAGATTTTTAAACTGGGTGCCAGCAGAGGCCCGCATGCGCGGGGAATGACGGCCCGGGGGGACTTTGCCAACCTGCCCCCCAGCCAGTCCGCCCCTGAACATTAGGAGAACGTAAACTTTATTTTAATAACAATATTTGTATAACACAACGTAAAGTACGTACCTACCTGTCCTAAAAAATAAAACCAAATAAAAAACTCGGTTACACTCTCATAAAATCTGAGATTAAAGTAATATGTAAAACAGACTAATAACATTCTAACCTTACAACACCAAATCAAAGAACTCTTTATTGGACCACGTCTCAACCAGAGCTGGGAGTAACTAGTAACTAAGTTACTTGAAAATATCTAAGTTACTTGAATGTAACTTAGTTACTGTAACTTAGTTCCTTTTTTAAATAACTTAAAAGTATCTTGTACCTAGTTACATTTACGAAGTAACTTGTAACTGTTACTTTAAAAAAGTAACTTGAGTTACAGATAGTAAATTTAGTTACAAAATGTAAGTTTAGTTACAAAAAGTAACTTAAGTTACAAAAAAGTATCTTAGATACTGAGTCCTGATCACCAGTTACGGATTATTATTTAATGTACTAGATAAATCTGTTCAATTCCAAAAGAAATAGTTACTTGGTCAATTTGGTGTTTTTGAGAATAAAATATTTTGTTTAGGTGTGAAATAATTCATTATTAAAGTTTCCGTTTGTTTTTGTAATATTTTTACTTCTATTATTATAATTTATTATAAACTACTTGATTTACTAATGTTTAGCCAGGTCGAGGCTCCAGCTATAGGCTGTATAGGATAACTAACTGTATAGAATATGATATGTCTTATTGTTTTGACTTTTGTCTATTATAGCTATTTAGCTAGAGTTTGGTGTTTATTTTATTATTTGATCCTCATTTGCTTTTTTATTTTAGCATATTTTGGCGAATCACAGAAAATCCTAATTTTTATTATTTTGAATCCTTTTAGTTTAATTTAAATAAGAAGTAACTTAGAAACTGTAAGTTACTTTTTAAAAGTAACTAAGTTACTTGAGGAACTTATATACGTATTTAAGAAAAGTAACTATTTCCAAGTAACTTAGATACTTTTTAAAAAGTAACTTGTAACTAGTTACATTTTAAAACTAACTAGCTCAACTCTGGTCTTAATACTTCAAATCGTGTTACCTTTTGACTAATATCTGCATTGTCAACAACTCCTGTATCCTCTACTTGTGGATAAAGGTAAGCATTAGAAATTTTGCTACAAGGCCTTAGAAAAGTGCAAAATAGTATATTATGTTATTAGGAGCAAAAGTTATACTTTATGTGGCGAGGCTGGACGGGTTATCTGCCGAGCTTGCGAGGCAGATAAGTACAGCCGAGATAATATTATCTGCCGCTGACGAGATCAAGTAATTTTCTTCGAAATTTTTTCACAAAGTTGTAAATAATTTGCTATAAAAACGTTTGAAGAAAAAATACTATATGTTATTCGGAGCAAAAGTATCTTTATGTGGCTCGGCTGTACTTATCTGCCTCGCAAGCTCGGCAGATAACCCGTCCAGCCTCGCCACATAAAATATAACTTTTGCTCCTAATAACATAATATACTATTTTGCACTTTTCTAAGGCCTTGTAGCAAAATTTCTAATGCTTACCTTTATCCACAAGTAGAGGATACAGGAGTTGTTGACAATGCAGATATTAGTCAAAAGGTAACACGATTTGAAGTATTGAGACCAGAGTTGAGCTAGTTAGTTTTAAAATGTAACTAGTTACAAGTTACTTTTTAAAAAGTATCTAAGTTACTTGGAAATAGTTACTTTTCTTAAATAAGTATATAAGTTCCTCAAGTAACTTAGTTACTTTTAAAAAGTAACTTACAGTTTCTAAGTTACTTCTTATTTAAATTAAACTAAAAGGATTCAAAATAATAAAAATTAGGATTTTCTGTGATTCGCCAAAATATGCTAAAATAAAAAAGCAAATGAGGATCAAATAATAAAATTAAACACCAAACTCTAGCTAAATAGCTATAATAGACAAAAGTCAAAACAATAAGACATATCATATTCTATACAGTTAGTTATCCTATACAGCCTATAGCTGGAGCCTCGACCTGGCTAAACATTAGTAAATCAAGTAGTTTATAATAAATTATAATAATAGAAGTAAAAATATTACAAAAACAAACGGAAACTTTAATAATGAATTATTTCACACCTAAACAAAATATTTTATTCTCAAAAACACCAAATTGACCAAGTAACTATTTCTTTTGGAATTGACCAGATTTATCTAGTACATTAAATAATAACCCGTAACTGGTGATCAGGACTCAGTATCTAAGATACTTTTTTGTAACTTAAGTTACTTTTTGTAACTAAACTTACATTTTGTAACTAAAGTTACTATCTGTAACTCAAGTTACTTTTTTAAAGTAACAGTTACAAGTTACTTCGTAAATGTAACTAGGTACAAGATACTTTTAAGTTATTTAAAAAAGGAACTAAGTTACAGTAACTAAGTTACATTCAAGTAACTTAGATATTTTCAAGTAACTTAGTTACTAGTTACTCCCAGCTCTGGTTGAGACGTGGTCCAATAAAGAGTTCTTTGATTTGGTGTTGTAAGGTTAGAATGTTATTAGTCTGTTTTACATATTACTTTAATCTCAGATTTTATGAGAGTGTAACCGAGTTTTTTATTTGGTTTTATTTTTTAGGACAGGTAGGTACGTATTTTACGTTGTGTTATACAAATATTGTTATTAAAATAAAGTTTACGTTCCCCTAATGTTTAGGGGCGGACTGGCTGGGGGGCAGGTTGGCAAAGTCCCCCCGGGCCGTCATTCCCCGCGCATGCGGGCTTCTGCTGGCACCCAGTTTAAAAATCTAGGTGCATACACACTTCAGCAAAATATTGTGAAGAAAATATCCGTATACTGAACCAAGTATTTGAAGTGGTAAAATTAATAGGGGGAATACTATACATTTATTTAACTTACTAAGTCGACTAGCGACATTTTTCGGCTAATCTTAAAGTGAATGGATATTTGATAATACAGCAGCTCATGTTCCCACGTCAAAATAAAAAAAAATTGGACGAACTGGGTTGTTGTTGGCTCAGGAAAAAGCCCTCAAGCAGAGTTTCGCTGGTGATAATTATCTACATCCTGTAGTATTGTTTGCATTAGAGAAAATAATGGAAAAAATTTGATTTAAAAAAAAACAAGTTCTGAAGCTGAAGCACATGCAGTTTTGATTTTTTTTTAAGAATTTGGTCCTACTCGTAGACTACAATATGCCGAGTCTGTAGCATAAACAAATTTATTTTTAAAGTACGAATACGTATTATTGCTTAGCTGCACACAGGTTTCTTGTGAAAGGGTGCTAAATAAATTTAAAATAAGCACATCGCGATTATGGGTACCTAGGTCTTTTTCAAAGCTTATTAGAAGCCTTTATGATTATGAATGCTGATAAAGATGTCCTCGGTCTCTAGATTTGTATTACATTTTGAAAAACAAAAATTAAAAGATCATCCCTCTTTTTCGCCAATATTTTAACCTACTAACTTTGTATTGAAATAGCAAATAAATTTTTACTTGCTTGGTCTAAAAGGCTAAGGAAATACTGGAATTGTGAAAAAATCACCTTCTGAGATTTCTTCAGATCTTCATGTTTCGGTGTCTCTATATAAACATAATTCCTCAATTCCATCTGCCTGTCTGTCAGTACGTCTGTTTATCCGTCTGTCTATCCGCCTGTTGGCGGTATTGTTGACAAATAATTTTTGGAAGAAGATGATATTTTTCATACGAGTTATATGTCTACCGGACTCGAAACCCAATATATTTTCGGTCAACTACGAGGGACGAGGGCCGTTTTTTTCAACCTCCAATGGGACATAACAAAAACACAAGTTTATATAAAACAATGATTTATTACTAACGGCCGCTTTACATTAAAGCAAGACCGGTGCAATGCAATGGAAGATGAAGAATTGAATGTAAAAAATAATATTGCTTGTTACTTTACATTTATGCAAGTCATGTGCAATACATGATGTTCGTAAACAAGACTACCAACTACCAATACATAAAAGTGCATATCATTTTGACAACAATTACAATAACACAATTTCAGTAATACGTACGTGGCCATTTTAATTTTATATTAACAGTAGTTTTAGCACGTGTTTTAAGTTGTTTATCAAATTCCAAAAGTGAAAGGTTAGTTAACTGCTACTTTCAATGTGAATGGTTGGTAACAAACTTTTTTACTGAAAATTACTAGAATTGCATGTGACTTGCAAGAAAATTAGAACCGGCTCTAATTGTTTCGTTTTGCATCAGCTGATTGTAAAAGTTGCCTTTACGCATGCGCTCACTACCATTTTCGTCTTGCCTTGCATTGCAGTGCAAAAGAATTGCTTAATGTAAAGCGGCCTTAAAGGTTATCTACACTTATGGTTACTTTTCGACATAATCACCTTTGAGATTGGGGCATTTGTCGTACCTGTGGACAAGCTTTCCAATACCCTCTCCATAAAATATTGCCGTCAATGAATTAAAATGAGTCTTAACGTTGTCTTGTCCTTGTTATTTTGGAAACGCTGCCCCCCTAGCCACTTCTTCAGTTCAGCGAAAACATGCAAGTCACCAAGGCGGTCTATATTGTTCCAGGCCATGACACTGGCTCTGTTGCCAGATTGTGTGCTAGGCCATTCCAAGACACACTAAGTTTTGTTTGTTTGTTATATGTTTGACATTAAAAACTATTTTGAAAAGGCAGTTCATATAAGTTCCATAAATGCCTTTGAAGTGTTATGTACCAAGCTGCATTACTAACTTACACTTCATCAGTTGCTCCATATGTTAGCGTGTTCAAGTTTTCGTCTAATAGAACGGTGGCACAAAAATGGAAAGACATTTTGCATTTAGAACACTGGCGGATTAGAAAGGCTAGTGTTGTGTGTGAAAAGCACATTAAAGGAGCAGATATAAAGGGTAATAAGATAAAGAGACTTGTTCTGACTGCAATATCACTAGCTTCCACGCAAGTGATTTTGAAGAAATTACTGTTTTAGAAGAAGTCAAAATTAGTAACAATTTACTTGCAATGGAAAATGAGGTACCTACTCATTAAGCTGGTATGACACGATACTAAATTTTTGCGAAAATTTACGAATAAATTTTATAAAAAATTTACTAGTAAATTTTTTGCTTAAATTGGCTTAACCAGAAAATTATACGTATGCAACTTCTTCAATATTTTTTCGTAAATTTTGTTGTAAACCTGCGCAGTAGTCAAATATTTTAGGGATATTTATCATTTATATGCGGTAAAGTTGATAGAATTTCTATTTGGCACAGATAAACATAAACGTAACCTAAAAATTGTACGATTAGCGGGAATTAATAAGTTGAGTTGAATTTTATTTTATCATGAGCGACAGTGAAGATTTATATTTGTTATGTTATGTCGCAGAACAATACGGCTATGTTGTGTTAACCTTGTTTGTGGTCAACATTCACTTAAAACTAGGGCCCCTAGATTTCTAACCAGTGTGAAGTTACCGTCTGCGCAGATTAATGCGCACATTTATGTTTACTCCCAGATTATTTAGAAAGTGTTTCTAAATAATTTACGTATAAATTTACTAGTAAATTTCTTCTACAATTTTCTGTTTGCAAAGTGCAAAAACTTTTAAAATAATTTATGAAAAAAATTACTCGTAGATTTTCGCATAAATTTAGTATCGTGTCATACCAGCTTTAGGAATTGTTTTTAAATCGAATATTGCAGTGAAGTAACGCACTGCGATGTAAATAGCAGTGATTTTAAAGCTATTTTTTCAACTAACATGCATCAGAATGACAGGGATATTGCACTGACAGATTGCTCATTTAGTGACCAACACTAGTAATTTTTTGTTAAAGGTTGGCGCAGCCGTGTTGCCAGATTGTGGTAGGCCATTCCAAAAGCCACTTTATAGGCCCAGTGCCATGGCCTGGAACAATATAGACCGCCTTGAAGTCACTCGACGATAGGTCGAGACTGTATGCCGGCCGGGTGATCGAAAATATCCCGAAATTGCTCAAGGAGCCGTAGGGTTACAGCAGCACTGTACGCCCCCCCCCCCCTCCGCCACCGGCTCCTTTAGCAAGATGGGATATTTTCGATCACGCGGCATACAATCCCAACCTAGCGCGTTTTTCCTGAAATGAAGAAGTGACTAGGAGGGCAGCGCTTCCAAAATAACGAGAAGCTTCAAGAGAACGTCAAAACTCATTTTAATACATTGGCCGCAATATTTTATGCAGAGAGTATTGGGAAGTTTGTCCACAGGTACGACAAATGCTTCAATTTCCAAGATGATTATGTTGAAAAGAAAACATAGGTGTACATAACCTTTAGTAATAAAATCATTGTTTTATATACACTTGTCTTTTTGTTATGGCCCATTGGAAGCTGTAAAAAACGGTCCTCGTATGTACAG